>NW_025903059.1:59092-93991 GCF_018835915.1 Vigna umbellata
TATATATATATATTAATTTTAAAAAACTTATGATCAGCATAAAAAAAACCTTATATGAAACCTTATATGAAAGTTATGAAAAAACCTATCTATAATTATAAAAATCTATGCTTAAAATTCCTCCTTTTCCGATTTGACCATATCTTTTAACTTAACCAAATTTAATTATAAAATTACTTACAAATAAATAAAAAATATTTATATTAAAATTATAAAATATATTTATATTTAATTTCATAATTAAAATAATAAAAATAATAATAATTTTATATTTTTAACTAGAAAAAAATGATTTTTTATCATTAATTACAATTAATTGATTTTTTATTAATAAAATTCAGACCATTTAATTCAATATAACTGCTATTATGAAGTAGAATTTTAAGTGTCTATAAGACTTAAGTCTCTTTTACTTTACATTTTTTAACTATTATTTTTACGACAATATTTCAAAATGTATAATTTAAAAATAAAGCTTAAAATTAATAATAATATTACAAAATAAAATAAGTAATTAAAAATAAAGCCAAAATAAGTATTGATAATATAGAGAGAGATTAATTTTTAAATTTTGATGATTCGGAATACCTGTTATGTCTATTATTCAAATATTATAAATTAATGTTTTTATTAAATATCATTAGAGCATTTGATTTAATCATCCAAGAATTATTACAAAGTGATTAGGATTTTAAAAACAAGACTTATCTTAAACATCAACATCTCAATTATTTTAACATCTCAAAATTTATCCATTATTTGTCATTATATAAATTTATTAGGATTTTAATCCAGAAGATGTTTATGTATATTTAATAGTTTTTTAATTGTGACGGGAGTGATTTTATGACTTTCTGTTATTTTTAGTTTGGATATTACGAGTTCAAGCATTCTCTTTTGTCAATGATTTTACTTGAATGCAATCAGGGATTATTTTCTAAGTTATGTAAAAAAATTCTTATATCATCATAAGATACTTCGCTATCACCAAACTCAGGTCATCGTCGAAGCTTCTGCACAGGAATAAAAAACAAAGAATTCGAAACGTAAGCACAACCGTGGATGGATTGATCCAAAACTTGCAGAATTTTTTTTATTAAACTGGTCAAACAAACTTCTCAAAGAGAAGGTTCAATGCAGACGTCAATCTTGAACCTGACCGCTTCAAATTTCTCCATTATACTTCTGATGAATCATGAACAAATAGCTTCTGAATAATAATGTAATTAATGCAATAATCAAAAGCGGTCACACGTGACAAAATTAATAAAATTTCTAACCTTTGACCGTTGGGTGTAGTTGATTTCTGATAAACTACCAGCAAAAGCTTCTTATAAAAACCCTTGAATCAGTTGAATCATCGTAAAGCAATTCATAAAAGTTGAGAAATGGATGGAAACAACTACAATTCCTGGGCTGATCAATGGGACGATGGACCTGATCCTGTGACGGTTGGTTCCAGCAATAAAAACAGCAACGACAAGACAACCAAGTACAAGCAAAAGGTCGGAGAGGGTTTTGGCAAGACCAAAGCAGTCGCCTCCACCGGTGTGAAGAAGTTGAAGGATGGTACTTCCGTTGGCCTTCACTGGATCAAGACCAAGTATTCCAAAGCCACCAACAAACATTAATTTCACCATTTCTACATTCTTTTTTTCTTTCTCTTTCTTTCACTTTAATGTTTTCTGTCTTTTCAATTTCATCCTTCATGTATTCGTTTATTCTTCCTAGTTTGCAGTTAAGTATGATCATGTATCAGTTTCCCTGCTTGTTAATTATGCTAATTATGGTTCGTGTTATAAACTTTATATAGCTGACAGTTTATGGAAAACAATAGTTTATTTATTATAATTATTTTTTATGTTATTAAGAAAACTATGGTAAAAAATTATGTGAATTATATAAAAGATATCATTTTTTATTGATTAATATTTGTGTATGAGCTAAAAATGAAAACTGAACGGAAATCTTCTGAGTTGTCTACCTTAACCATGATTTAATAATAAATCAACTGTGGTTGGAGCGATACATTTTGTTAAATGAGCAATTTAAATGTTCGCCTTAACGTTTATTAGATAAAGAGTATTATAGTATTTTATATTTTTATATAGTATTTAGGAATGGACATCCTATAGTTCAAACTATATATGATAAATAAATTATTAAAATAAGAAAAATAGCAGAAAAAATAATATATAAAATCGTATAAGGGGTGTTATTAGGATGTTTGGTAAGAATGAGTGACATTTGTATTATTACTCAGCAATTTAACTTGTAATAATGTGCGGGTTAAATGAAATTTGGTTTATTGCTATAATTTGGTTTAGTGCACAATGTGGATAAATATATAGTTAATTAATGTAACAGAGCTTAGAAAAGTGATGTTCTAAATCTAATAATACAGAAAATATATCTGGATTCAAATTCTTACATAAGAACATACATTTATCCAGTAAACAAATGAAAATTTAAATCTCATTAGAACAAAGTTAGCAAATAATGTATCGATTTTTATTATGAATCCAAATCTATACAAAAATGTTAAAATAATGGTTAAGCATAGATAAATTGAAAAATAAGTTAATTGACTGTATGACTAAGACTAATTATGAATATGCAAGAAGTTAAAAACACAGTTCTTAACAAGTTTGATTTATCTTCTTGTCTTTAATTTCTGTTCTGATTCGGTAGGAAGATATATTGTTTATACTTTCCTAAAATCATTATGATCATAACTAAAGAAGATATATTGAATAAACTTCTCATTAAGCTTAGTTTATCTTTTAAGAATGAATGTGAATGGATATTTTATCGTAAAACACCCTCAGATTACCATGAGAAATATGTTTTCCTTTTCATAGGCTCTTCGGGGACATCACCATCAAAAAGAAGTAAACGAAGAAAGGTTAATAGATTAGATAATCTTATAAAAAGGAGATAAAGAAGAAGATGCTTCAAGAGAGCATAATACTGTCAATTTATCCATTCAGGCCTCCAATTTAATAGATGAATATTATTATAAATTGGATAATTCAAGAATATATAATTTGTTTTATCTTGTTTTTAGACCTATCTACAAGCATGACAGTTTTATCTTGTGTTATATATTTTTGTTAACGGCTATATGTAGTTTCTTAATCACGGTTGTGTATGTCTCATTAAACTAAATTTGAAAAATTTTATGCTTCATAGCTTATAATATATATAACAATATATTTCTTTTTGTTTTATTTTCTTTTATATCAATTGGTCTAATTATTATTATTTCAATTTGATCAATCAAAGTAACATGTTATAAGAATCTGAGAAGAAGAGGTGAAAAAAAATTAATTAAGTGAGCCAATGAGCCAAACTGTTTAACCCATCAACCCGTGATAGGTTGGGTCAAGTTCGAATTTTTTCGACTCGCCAATAAATGAGCCGAGTTGAGTTGACTCATTAAGTAACCAACTCATGATGAATCGGGTCGGACCGAATTACCCGTTTTGACAACTCTATAATTTTGCATGATAATATGAATATAATTTTATCATTAATTGTATTACATTCCAATTTTAACGCGGTAAGGTATTTTTGAAATTGTCATACTTTTGGAAATATTATTTAGAAATATTTTATTTCAAAACAAAAATGCTAGCCACCAATAATTAATTTAGCATCTTCCAGTGTAAACATTAGAATGAACTAAATGCAAGATATGTAGTCTTTTGTGAGAAAAATAAGTGTGAAAAAAGAATTTATATTTGTTACCAACAAGATAATCAAAACAAATTTCGATATATATATATATATATATATATATATATATATATATATATATATGTATGTATGTATCTAACAAAGAGCAATCCTACTTACCACCAGATAATAACATATCCTAAACCTTTAACCTTAACGTATCTTAATCAGAGTAAAAATAATCTAATAGATGTTTTGCAAAGAGACGGGACAATACAACAAATAATTATCTTTTGAATCGAAAAGGATTATTGTAACAAAAAAGTTCTTGATATTTAACCATTTTCTTATTTTAAACAAAGTTAAAATAATTAAAATTCAAAATTGATTCTCTAATAAAAAAAACTATGTTCATTTCTTTTTTGAAAGAGAAAAATGAGAGAATGGACTAACTCTAAACTTCAACACAAAATAAGAACTCCATTGAGCTGTGGAAAGTTCATCAGTTTACTAACTCCATTGAGCTCGGTCACTCACATTTCCAATTACGGTAAAATTTGTGCAGACAGAGACAAGCAACAAGATGTCCATCGCAATTCCCAACCGTCAATTGTTCATAGACGGTGACTGGAAAGTCCCTGCCCTCGGCAAACGGATTCCCATCATCAACCCTTCCACACAACAGATCATTGGTTATTTTTCTCTCTCCGCCGTCTCATCAGATCTCATTTTCAATCTCATTCACCCACACTTTCCTTCTCGATGCAGGGGATATCCCAGCCGCTACTAAGGAAGATGTCGACGTCGCCGTCGCCGCCGCCAAAGCCGCCCTTTCCCGCAACAAAGGCGCCGATTGGGCCTCCGCTTCCGGCGCTGTTCGGGCCCGCTATCTCCGTGCCATCGCTGTCAAGGTTCTTACTTCACTCGCTTCTGTTTTCTCTCTTCTATTTATCTATTTTCTTATTTCCATTATCTCCTGCAGGTCACCGAGAAAAAACCCGAGCTCGCAAAACTAGAAGCCATCGATTGTGGAAAACCGCTGGATGAAGCTGCCTGGGACATCGTAACCTCACATCCCTAAAAAAAATAAAATTAATAAAAAGATAATTAAAGTTGAATCATCGAGCATGATTGTTTGTTTTTGTGTAGGACGATGTTGCTGGTTGCTTTGAGTTCTACGCTGATCTGGCTGAAAAATTGGACTCCAAGCAAAAGGCTCCGGTGTCTCTTCCCATGGACACATTCAAGAGTTACGTTCTTAAGGAGCCAATTGGGGTTGTAGGATTAATAACTCCCTGGTACTACCTTTTCCATCTTTTTTCACCCGCTTTGATCAATGCTGGTCTTATATATAATTGATGATTATTGAGTGTTGTTGTTTTAGGAATTATCCTATGTTGATGGCTACGTGGAAGGTTGCTCCTGCTCTGGCAGCGGGTTGTGCTGCAATATTGAAGCCCTCTGAGTTGGCATCTGTGTGTGTATTGTTCTTGTTGATTGTTGCAGCTTGCTTCTTTGTTTTGTTGGTTCATTCTCATGCCGTGTTATGTTCAATTTTAGGACCTGCTTGGAGCTAGGTGAGATTTGCAAAGAAGTGGGGCTTCCTCCTGGTGTGTTGAACATTCTCACTGGATTAGGACCTGAAGCCGGTGCTCCATTAGCAGTCCATCCTGATGTCGACAAGGTTAACTCCCATCACTTTTTAAAACAATTGATGTTCTATTCTACGGGGTTGTAGCTAGTTTTCTGTCTTGCATATTTGCATGTATTGTTAATGCAATGTATTGAGTTTGCAAAGCTTGTGTTACATCATGACCATAACTTCTTGGACAGATTGCCTTTACTGGAAGCTCTGCAACGGGGAGCAAGATTATGACGGCCGCAGCCCAGCTGGTCAAGGTATTTTTTAAGCAATTGTGTTTTTAATACCTTGTTTGGTAGGAGGAGAAAAAATAGAGGAAGTTAGTGGATCACAAAAGAAAAGAAGAGTAATAAGTTACAAATAAATTGGAAATAATTGTATTTTTTTTCAAGGTTAAAGAAGAATGGAGTTGAAATATAAAAAGAAAAAAAAATTGCATAAGAGTAGAAATTAATAATGATTTATTTTAGAACTAATAAATATGTATAATAGATTATATATCAGTTGTAACGGTTTATTTGGACTGTGAAATACAACTATAATTGATTGTGTAATAATCCATAATTTATTATCGTAAGTTCTGCCCCTTATTAATATTCATTTTTTCTCTGTTCGCATATACATTTCTATGCTACGAAACTGCATACCTGAACCCTTTAATTGTGTTTTCTTAGTGCATGAATCTTTGTCACGTCAAATTTTTGGTTTATTCATGAATCACTGTAATATCAAATTTATGGTTTCTTGGCAGCCTGTTTCACTAGAGCTTGGTGGAAAAAGTCCAATCGTTGTCTTTGAGGATGTTGACCTTGACAAGGGTAAGTGATTTTCTTGAGTATAGCAATTTAGTTATGAACAGCACGTGTTTAGTTGCATCATGGAATCACATTCCGTTAATAAATACCGAGTGAGAATGAGTAATTTTTTGTTATCAATTACCTGTTACGTGATTTGGATCCTTTTTCCGTAATTTAAAAAGCTGCTGAATGGACCATCTTTGGCTGCTTCTGGACAAATGGTCAGATATGCAGTGCAACTTCCCGCCTTATTGTACATGTAAGTTTACTGGATAGATCCTGCCCCTTCCTCAACACACAGATATCTTAAAAAACAAGTATATGCAACTTCTTTTTTTCTTTTTCTCTGTGGACGTATATGGGAGTGATCATATTAACTTCAATTGGCTTGAATTTTTTTTAAACCACTTGGTAGAAATTATTTTGACATTTATCTGCCAAAACTGATAAGCAAAGATACTCTCGTTGTTTCAGGAAAGTATAGCAACAGAGTTTTTGAATAGGATTGTGAAATGGACAAAAAACATCAAAATTTCTGATCCCTTAGAAGAAGGTTGCAGACTGGGCCCTGTTGTTAGTGAGGGACAGGTAACTTGCCGATTCTTATTCTTTATATGTTATAATGTTTACACTTACACCTTACTCTCTTTCAAGTAAAGGACGGGTATGCTTTGGTATGTTCAAATGCAAATATCTTATTTAGTAGTCAAAATGAAAATGTAATGGTAATATGATTAATCATTAATTATGAAATTTTGATCAGATTGAATGTTTTAATATCAATAAGTTTTACTTTGGTAGTCAAAGACCCAGCACAATTTCCTTCTTTATCTTGGTTTGGGACTGGCTGTGAGATCATAGATGGAGTTATGGTCAAGCTAAGCGTATACAAAGCTTCCATAGAAGAATTATTGGTTATCTGGCTGTATATATCATGAGAGGGAGTCAGGGAAGAAGGAACCTTCTCCTGGTCGATGTATATGTTTCCATGCTTTACCTTTCTTTCTGGTTTTGCAACTTAAAATGTCTTATTGATATAAGCACACTTTTCTTCAAGAAGGCTATGTGATATCTAATACTTGTATTATATATGGTTCAGTATGAAAAAGTATTGAAGTTTATCTCAAATGCTAAGAGTGAGGGTGCAACCATTTTGACTGGTGGGTCTCGCCCTGAGGTATGATTATACTTACTTTGAAGGTATGTTTTGGCTACGTGCTTCTGCGTGTCTTGAGGACTGGGTATTTTTTCTCATTCAATGGCAGCATCTAAACAAAGGATTCTTCGTTGAACCGACTGTCATAACTGATGTGACTACCTCTATGCAAATTTGGAGAGAAGAAGTATTTGGACCTGTTCTCTGTGTAAAAACATTTAGCACTGAGGAAGAAGCTATTGATCTAGCAAATGACACTGTGTGAGTTGGTGGTTTTCTGTGCACTGACTTTAACTTCGTCTTTAAACTTATAGTTCTCTTCATTTGTGTCGTTATATCTGAGATACTTTGACTTTCCACAGATATGGCTTAGGTTCTGCTGTAATATCAAATGATTTAGAAAGATGTGAGCGCATTACTAAGGTGAGACTGGTCCTAGGTTATCATGGAAAACAACATATTAATTGGACCGTTTCTGCTGCTTAATAGATCATCTTTCTTCAATGCAGGCTTTTAAGGCTGGAATTGTGTGGATTAATTGCTCTCAACCATGCTTCACTCAAGCCCCATGGGGAGGCATTAAACGCAGCGGCTTTGGTCGTGAATTAGGAGAATGGTATGGTCTTTATTTACTAAATTAACAAATGCAAGTAACCGCAAATGCCTTCTTATTTTATGAACACATTGTCCAACATGCAAAAAAAAGAAAACCCACACTTATAAGTTGAAGTCAATAGGCTGTTGAATGCTCTAGCACCACTCATCTTTGTAGCACAAACATTACAACACATAATCACCAAAACATCATTAATAATCTACAAAATGTAGACATAACGACAGTATGTATATATACATACATATACACACACACACAAACACACTAATGTATATGTGTGTGTGTGTATTGAACATCATTGAGTTATTTAAATTGACTATCAAGATCTATATAATCAGAATCATCTTTATAAAAGTTAGTTAAGTATAACAATCTAAACATATTGTCACCTAATACAAAATTGAATTTAATTCATCTATCTAAAATCCAAAAAGTGAAAAGAGATCTATTTAATTGAGACATTTTACTCCCTTCCATCATCCTCATTGAAAAGACATTCTAGCCGAGAATCATAGAATGACAAATTAACATTTTCAAAGAATTAGACATTATGTGAACAGAAGATACAAGAATAAATAAAAACGTTCTTAGTAATACATATATAATTTAGCTATTCCTGATTATATAGAATTTGATCTTTGTTTCTATAATTATATTCGAAACGTACACAGTAATTCCTGAGTTTCTAACTTATAAAAATAATCACTGTCTGTCTTTATTAATGATGTCGGATTTAAAAAAGGTTTTTTAAATCAGACACTTCAACAAAATATCTGATACATGTCGTATGTATGTTGTACGTGTTTTAGTGTCCTATACTTGTCGGACACTGGAACACACCCTTGAAGAGGAGTGTCCAAGCTTCATAGCTACTAATCTGTTGACAGCATGTTGACCATCAACTCTGTACAGCCAAATTCAATCGAAAGCTCAGTACAGCTGTATAACAGTTGTGGCTCTGGTTCATCCTTTGCATGGTCTAATTGGAGCAATTTTAAACCATAGGAGATTGTGATGTGTTAACACATTGAAATCAATAATCTTAATAAAAAGTCTCCTTGTACATAATGAACATGAATAAAAATGCAATACTAGTTTCCTTTTTAGTGGCTTGTCTAATTTGGCTTGTTCCCTTGGACTGAAGCTAGCTTAAAAATGAGTCGGGTTGCGGAGGCAATATACTAGACTCTTGTATGATTGTAAAAGAGAAAACAAGACTTTCACCTCAATCATTTTTAGATACGGAGTGGAAGATAAAGCTTTTTGGTTTTATTTAAGCTTGGGAGTAATTTTTTTATTAACATTTTCAGGGGACTTGATAATTACTTAAGTGTGAAGCAAGTGACTAAGTACATCTCTGATGAACCGTGGGGCTGGTACCACTCTCCTTCAAAGATGTGACACTTATCTAACAGCTGAGATGTAATAAGGTGTGGGTAAACACCAAATTACGGTAGGATCTCAATGTTGAGAAGACATCATGTCAATGTATAACAACACAACTGGTTTCTAGATTTATGATGGTAGTGGTTCTAATTTCATTTGGTTATGTTGGCCCATCATCATGCATCTAATTTCTAATATCGTGGCAGATTTCTCTGAACTCTAGTTCACCCGGACTGAAGTATCATTCCTACTATCCATCCTACTTTTTTCATGACGGGGTGGATAGTGCAATCATATTCAAGGTGGTGACATTTCTTAAGTAAAGAAAAACTACTACCATCATGGAGGTTGTTGACAATATTATAAATGTTTGTTTGATTTAGAGAATGGTTTTAATGTGAAATTAATATCTTGAACAATTTTATTGTTGAAGCTATTTTTGAACAATTTGTGCAATTAAGCCTTAATTTTTATCGCCTAAAGGTTAAAGCTCAAAGTATATAATTACTGAGTGTCTGTACATTTGATTAATAAACTTAACAGTTATACGATAGTATAATATAATTTATAAATACCACCTTTCTCTGTTTTTCTATTTGTCTCTCTTATGTGTAAAATAACTTAAACAAAGATGTTATATAAAGTGAGTTGCACTTTTACACTTTAAAGGTAATGAAATACAAAGATCAAGAGTACATCTATAAATGAGTGGTTGGATACGTGTATTTTCTTTTTTTGAATGAATTTAAAATGTTTCTATATGCCAAGTGAATCAGAGGCGCATGTGGAAACTATGACTTAGGATAATACGCCATTGCACCAAACTGCATTGTTGATTCTGAGCATATTTTCCATTACTTTTTTGGACATTGGCGCAGATCATCTCTAGTATGTTATTTAAAGATGATAAAATGTATTCATCTATGTCAGCGAACTGAAATCCAATCCATTCAGATCATCTTCTCAAGTTTCTTTCAACAGTTATTTATAGATGATAAAAATTTATTCGTCTGTGTGATTCAATCCGCTCTGAAGTCCAATCCATTCGATTTTTTAAAATAAAGAAAGCACTTTAAGAAATTAGACTTTCTTTTTTATACATATATGTTAACTTTCTTGGTTGTGGTTAAAAATATTTACCATTTTTAAGTTTGTTTATCCATTTAATTTTTTGTTAAATTAAATATTCTATTTTAAATAAAATAAAAATGGATGGTAAGATACATAAGGGATAGTAATACTCCTATCTAATTAAGGGAAAAAAATACATGACAGTTATTCATCTACTTTATACTTTTTTTTATTCAATAAAATATTATACTATAATAAAACATTAAAATATTATACTATAACCAAGTAAACTAATATTTTGTACTCTTTTTGCTATATGAAAGTTATTTCATTTTTTTTATTCAACAATGTTATGCACATTTTGATAATTGATTTACATATGATATTAATTGTTATTTAATATCTATTATTTGTCTCTGTATGTTTAAGTACTTTTTTGGGGGGATACTGTTTTTGTGGAATACATAATCATGATTCCATGAAAGATTGAATAGTTTTCTCTAATAATATAGGGATTCTTATTGAACATATATATGAAGGAGATTATTAACATTCTGCTTCACATTACAGAAAGAAAAGAGAAGGGAGAAAACGAAAATTGAGAGAGAAGACCAAAAACAAAATGCTTATGGAAAACTGTAAAACAAACTATAACAGAATATGTATAACAAATTTAAAAATGTGGACTTGGGCTATACTTTTTCCTCTTTATTATCTAATAGAGATTCTATTTGGTGTAAGAATGTTAAAGTGACAAAATTCAGTAAAATTCTTATTAGTTTTGGATATTTATCTATTTAAATTCTTGTAAATTTCAATCATAATTTCTCACCGCATCATAGCATACATTTTCAGAGCACCAAATTCACATAAAGTGGATTCATTCTCTCAACAGAAATTCCCAAGCATAAAAGTACCTTAAATCACAAATCAACATCTCTTACAAATTGTCTAAAATTTTTATAATAAAACTACAACTTTCACATAACTTCAAAAATTACGATCTTAGACTCAAGTTAAAAATAATTGACTTAAAAAGACAATGCAAAAATAATCAACTAGATACCATAAAAAAAAAAGTTATGGAACAAAGCTGCAAAGTTCAAATCTAACAGAATTCAATTTTACACTTATTTAAGATAGATAGATGCATTTAGGATTGGTAAAAAATTTAGACTTCCACAAAGTAAGCTTACTCAACTAACACCAAAATTAATAAATCTTATTCAGGAGATATAAAATTAAATTTAGAAAATTCATCAAATCCAAAGCCGAGACTCTTTTATTCTCTATTTTTTGGTTATATGGAGATCCTACTACCATAGCATTCATGTGTTCTTTTTTCCTCTTGTGTTTTATTTTGATTGTTTTCCTACCTCTTTAGCTTCCAACTTGTCAACCTTTAAGAGTTTTAAAAACTATTCCATTTTTTATTCCTTCATTAAACTTGATGTCAGTTTTAAATACATTCTCTTAAATACACTCTTATTTTCTCACACCTCACATATTTTATACAATAACAAAGTGAAAATTAGTCTAACACAAGGTCGACCTTTAGACATAAATTTACTACCACACAATCCCCTAACTTTTAGCCTAAAAAACTAAAAAAAACTATCAAATGTGTGAAAAAATCACTTCTTCACCTGTCGATATTGGGCCTAATAATGTGATCAACATTTGGCCTACCACCACACAATTCCTAACCTAAAAGACTAAAAGGTTAAAAAACAAATGTATTATCAGAAACAAACTCTTTCCACTTAAAGAATTCAAAACATCACTCTACTATCCTAAAGCACACATCAATGCTTTATAATAAAGTTATAATATTAACCTTGTTATTGTCTTTTTAACAAGTGAGAAATTTTTCCATTACTCGTTCTACAAGTAAGAGATCCATATAATTGCTTACTTGCATTTTTCTAATAAGTGATTAGAATTTTTTCCCTACTAACAATTTACAAGTAGAAGATTAGTAAAATTGCTTACTTCCATTTAACAAGCAAGGGATCAACCTTTAAAAACCTTTAAAACTACTTGTTCCTCTTTTATTCCTTCATTAAACTCGCTATCAACCTTAAATAAACTCTTTCATTCTTTGACTCCTCACATCTTTTATCACAACCTCAAACCAAAAATTATCCTAATAACCAACGCAAGGTGATCCTTTAAACTTATCAATTAATATTGGATCTACCACCACAAAACCCTTATACTTTGGTCTAAAAAGAATGTAAAATGTGAAAAAATCATTCCTTCATCAATGGATATTGATCCTAAAAATGTGATCAGCATTTGAGCCACCACCATAGATATATAAGAAATCGAAAGTAATTTGTTCCTTTGGTACATCCTCCGTAACTCTTAACTATATTGAACAACTCGTAAAATTTATTTTGATTAAATTAGCAGACTCGGTACAAGAAATTCAAGATCGCACTAGATCTCCCGCTCAAATACATAAAAGGTAGAAACTATACAAGAAACAAATGTGCAAGAACTGCCTAAGCTGATGTTGGTCACGCACCCCGTTGAAAAAGCCGTAAAGGGAAGCTTTGCGGGCGCATCAAGGAAAGAAATGTAATGCGAAAATTTGTAATTGATTTGTTCTTGGGAGGAAAGTTACAAAATTTTTAATGGTCTTTTTGCAGCAATCTCAGAGTACCACGATTTCCATGCCTCCATGTAATGGGAAAAGAGATCTCTCAAAGCTGAATCAAAAGAAAAACGGACATCAAATTAGTTGGCTTTCAATCAACATGTCAATAATCAAGCTACTGGACTATAGAAGTGAGTTAAATGAGACTTGGAACATCTGCAACACGAATGGTTACAGGGTTGTAAGTTTACAGCCAACTTTTACACAGAAGACAACAGATTGGAGGAAATAGCGTTTTCTATCATTAAAGAATGGCTGTAAAAATATGCACACAACTCTGCCTTCCTCTCAGCATGCGAATAACAATTTTATAGAGCTTTGAAAACCACAGGAAGGAGGTGCGTTGATGGTTTGAATGAGGATCTTGCGTTGCATCAACAGATGGAAAGGGATATGCTAGCAATTGTAACGATATTGGCCGCACTATTGGCTGGATGGTGATTTTTAGAGACATGTTCTGATGATGGAGAACATGTTTGTCTTGATGGGACACGAAATTGAGTTTATAACTGATGTGCCGATGAGAATCTTGAGTTGCATATACGAGTAAAAGGATTCTCCCCGTAAGGGAGTAGTGAACAGTGTGCAGGTGAAAGATGAGCTAAAGAATGAATGACGAAACAATAAATATATAAAAAAAAATACCAATAAATGTCAAATAGAACAGTTCACCTATCCAATAGATTGAAGATAGAAAGTGTACTTGTCCAATCTATACCAATTTTTTTCCAGACTGTATTTTCGCTCTCTAATCCATTGTTCTATCAACTCAAACCAAAATAGCCTCTTTTTTTGATTTATATTTATAAAACTTCTATAACAAATAACAATATCAAATCAAATAAACTCGATACTTTTGAACCGATTTTTTTTAAGCTCGACTTCATACGAACCAAATCAAATTAATCAAATTCATTTAAAATAAGACTTTTTAAGTCCAAGCCAATATTAAACAAAACATATTGAAAAAAAGTAAACATTTACTTAAAATCACATTAAATAGTACTTCAACGCAATTTTCAATAATTCAACGTAAATCCAAACAATAATATTTAAACAACGTTTTATGTTGGGGGAAATATGAAATATTGATTACCTTCGTTTTGATACTGAGGGCTATGTGTAGTTACTAGACCGTCCCAGTCATGCACCTGCTTTACATTATTATTCCCAGAGGCTCCAACTCCGGGCACGCACGCTGGAGCGAAAGGACCAAACTGATAGCTCTTCGAAGTTTGTTTTGTACCTTGTTTTAAATTGTTTTCATCTGCCTGATCCAGCCCTCTATCATTTTCAATTTTTAGCTTCTTGGGATTAGAATTCAAGTCTCCATTTGTGAATAGTTCCACCTTATTCCTCTCAAAGCTGATGTTTGTAATATCACTCCCAAACGCCCTTTTCCTAGACTCGTTCTGATTTGATTTGTGAAGTGACTCATTCCATGTCTTCCCTTCAGGACCCAACCACCTGAACGCTGGTTTTCTTGTATCTGACGTATGGGTCTGTCAATTTGTAAAATCATCGTAAGCTGAGGACTAGAATATGATTAGTTATGCAATTACGTTAAACAAATTAACACATACGAGGATATGTGAACCTCTCTCTCTATCATATTTTAAGACACTCAGCAACAAATTAATTAGAAATGAAAGAATGGCGAGTATCACCTTCTCAATAAGGTTCATAGAGGATAGCACATTTGCTATGTCATATAGGCGTCTAACTTTTGCTGCAAGGCCAAATCAGAGTGTAAGTGAAAAAATGCTGGAAATTTTTGTCTTAGCCAAGGAATAAAGGACAACTAACAGTAATCATGGCTTAACAATGTGCTTAATACACATTAAAATACAGTATAAGGAGGAGAACCAAAAAAGAGCCAATGGTTTATGCTATAACAAAAAAGTGAGTAGCACTTATGCAATCCTTATTTACCATGGGTTGCTTCATGATATTATATTTTTCAAAGAATAAAACATACTCTTTCTTCTCATTATTGAGGTGTTGTGAGCGTCTCCAAGCAACAATTTTGCAGCCTCGTCAAGGGAGATCAACTCAACCTGTAAAGTAGGGTCAAAATTGTCAATCTTGACCTACCACGCTACACAGCTAAGACAAATATATATGAAATGGGACGTCCAAAAAACTCGTGGCAACCCTCACATTAGAGCACACGAAGAGCTTGACAAAATTCTGGGTCAGCAGAGCCAAAGATTTTTCCCTTCGATTTTCTGCAAAAACAGTGTGGAAGCATCAAACATTGTGCAAAAAATCAAAAAGTTTTGCTTTCCGGTACTTATGAAAATTCACAACAATAATAGAGGCAACAACCTCTTAAATCTCTAAACTGATCCACAAAGCAAAAGAAAAAAAAAAAAGTTAAAAATAATGTTGTATTTTAAAAAATATATAAAATTAATAAAAAATAATAATGATCGTACTTAGAAAATAAGAAGAAGAAGCAAACACACATAACCTTAATCAGAGTTTGAGGATATATGTTATCACTAGTTTGAGGGTATACAGCAAGTCACTTCCACGTCCAAAAACAAAAGTTTAGTTTTGATCTAATTACCATTTTTTAGTGATCTGGGTTGAATAGATTTAGGGTTCAACTTGTCGTTTTGACTTCCAGTTGCGGCATTGGACTGTGTTTCTTCGTCATCTTCGTCGTCAGAAACCTACAAGACACAGTCATTAATCTAAAAAAAAAGATATATTTAACTAAAAAAAAGGAAACGAGATGAGGTTTTTGGGAAAAACTCACTTTATACATGTCGTCGTTGGTGGACCCGCGCAAGGAACTGGAGTTCTCCCTCAGCCCATCCTCCTATGAAACCATGGTGAGCTAACAATTAGCACCTAAATATTAAACTTGAAAATCACAAGCTGACAGAGATTATAATTACTTTTAGCTCCCGAAGGGTAAGAGGAATTGCAGCAAAACCTTTCCAGGTATACTGATTTTTTGCTTTCCTCGAGAGAACCTAAAACATGCACGGATCGGAATGAATAACATGAGATGAAACAGTGAAAAAAAAAAGTGCAACATGAGAAAATAGGGAAAAATATACAGACCCCAATGCTTTCGAGAACATTAACAATGTCATAGATCCGTCTTCTCTCTACTCCTGCAGAGAATCAAGAATTAGATTCAAAAAGAGAAGAAAGATAGGAAGATAATAGATGATTAAATACCTAAACGAGTGGCAGCGTCATCAAGGCCAATTAAGTGCACTGTGTCTCGGTTATAGAGACTCAAGAAACTGACAGAAAAAAAAAAAACAAAAATTAGCCATTGAATTGAATGGAAGGAATGGAAGAGAAAGAAAAGAAGAAGTACTTGGTACACAAAAGTCCTAAGGACTTCTGTTTTCTGTTGTAAGTGTAGTGTTTGGAAGAGATGGGATCTGAAGAAGTCATTGAAGTGTTGCAGAAAAGAAGGAAGAGGGAGATGAGAGCGTTAAATAAGAGGGAGAGAGAGAGAGGAAAAGAAGGGTGTCTGTTGGCGGGGCAAAAATTTTGAAAATGGATCTGAAGAGGGAGTGGGAGGGATGTTGTTTTGTTTTTTAAACAAAAACAAACAATTAAGCGGGAATTTCTTCTTCAACAACTGCAATCTGCAATTGATTGTCCCCAACCACGTCCTTTCCCAACAATCTTACTTAACTCTATCTTTTTTTTCTTTTTTTATTATTAAAAATATATGAATAATAAAAATAATAATCAAATATCTGTTATTATTATTGTTACAAGAATCAAATTTATAATTTACTATATATGATTTTTATTGCAAATTATTGTACATTTATTTTTTATACAATAAAATAAAAAATTTATTATTACTATATTTATGAAATTAAATATAAATAATTTCTATAATAGATTTATGTATTTTTTATTATAAATCATTGTTTTAATTTAGAAAAAATAGTTATTTAAAAGGTAAAATTGATAAGATAATCATTTTAGTCTAAAAAAATACTCAAACAACAAAATTAAAGAAATCTGTATAGATAATTATTTTAATTTTAAAAAATGTTAAATTTTCGATTTACAGTGAAATTACAAATATAATTATTTTAGTTTCAAAAGTAATTATTAAAATAATAAAAATAGAAAAATAAAATTATGAAGATCTTATTTTAAAGTATATCTATTAGTTCAAGAAGTTATTATTCAATTTAGTTTAAACACATTTATTTTAGAACAATTCATATTTTTGAAATTAAACTATAAGAGAAGTTTTTTAAAAATTAATTCAGTTCTCAATGGGATTCAGTTTAATCCAATTTCTTTTTATTAACTCTGTCATTTATAAAAATTTTATATTTTATATATAGGAATTGAGTACATATGTTATGGAATAAAAAAATAACTCACACATTGATCCATGAACCTAAATTATTCTGTTGTACCAAATAATTATATTCAACTATAATGTATTTATATTTAATGAATAAATTATTTGTGTATTTTAAAAAGGATCTATTGTATTGTGAATTATAAGTAAATTAGCACTCTATACTTTATTTCATCTTTAATTGAAGTACTATTATGTCTAAATTCTTTAAATTACTTCCAAATATTTTAAATTATAATTTACTTTAATAAATAAATGTTGTATGAACAAGTTTTTGTTTGAAAATTTTAATTAGGTTTTTAGAATTTGAGATATTTTTAAAAAATGTGTACAAGGCTCCCGTTATTGTTAATGTTGTTTAAATTGATAATGGCGGTGCATGATAAACATGGTGATGAAGAATTTAATTTTTACTTTTTGACAATGCGTTGGTAGCAGAATTATGGATTTGAAAGAGAGGTTGAATTAGAGATTTGAATAGAGTGTCAACATTGATGGAAGGAATAGGAAAGAAGATTTTGAGCAAAAATTGAGCATTTGATGGTGAATAATGGAGGTGAATTTGATTTTATGGGTAGTTACCGGTTATTTTACTTATTTTTTATTTATTGTGGTTATTAAATTTTGTGTTTTCGTTTTGGGATTGAAATGTTTTATTGTTGGAGGTAGCAATTGTTATTTGTAATGTATTGTTCATTGTGGTCTCCTATTTCATTTTGAAATTTGTAGTTATGGTCCTCCATTTGGATGTTTCGGCAACAGGGATAGCAATGTGTCCCTCGTTTTCATATTTCAATGGTAAGGACTGTAATTTATTTATTATTTTGTGGATATAATTTACAGATCCATAAATATATAGTATAAAATGTTTGAGAAACATTTTAAAGTGGTGGTCCACCATAATGGAGACTTTGTAAGTAATGATAATGGAAACTATAATTTGTCAAAGAAACAACAGAGTCTGATAAATGTGATAATTACCTATTAAGGTTGATGGTGAACCTAGGTTAGAACATTTACTAGTGGATGATGAGTTAGAAGGTGGTTGATAAGTATGATAATTACCTATTATTTACACTTATTATAACCCTTTATTTGTCCCTATATCATCAAAAGAATTTTGTGTCCAGCGAGCAGAGCATTATGTGGCCCAGTGAGTGGATTTTGTGGCCCAACAAGAATGCACAAATTGGAGAGGGCTTTAAAGTGGCGAGAGTGAAGAAAAAGATAGTTTTTGGATGTGGGAACACATTTGAAGCTCAAGGACGCAACTTCGAGTTGCGACTTCACTTCTGGAACTCATAGAGGCTGCTTAGAGAATGTGGGAACATCCTTTTCTCCCTCCTTACGTCTCCTTGTTCTTCCATTATCCATTTTTGCACGTTTTGAGGCTCTCCATGGAATTGGATAGTCAAACCCATCTAGTTAGGAGATTTTGTAACTATTGAACTCTTTTTGTATTTTGTTAATGATTTGTTTGTATAAATGCCTCTTCGAAACTATATGTTGATTTTTTGTTTCTAATGTTTGGTTAAAAGTGGGATGTGGATAGCTCGATTTATGATTTTCTATGTTTTGGAAGAATTTAGTGAACGGTATGCATGAAACAAGAAATCTAGTGGGGGCTAGTGTATAGGAATGAAGCTTGTTCCATTAGTTGTCTTAAACCCTAGGTTCTAATGCGAGTTGGCTTCCTTAGTGATCAAGGGATTATCACTTAGCTATAAAACCTAGGTTCTCTCACCTAAGGGATTAGGGTTTGAGGGCTTTAGAGGGTCGACATTAGTATTTGATGGAAATGAGATGATTTTGTATGTGCAAAATAGTGAAGCCAAATGAAATATATCCCTAACATTGTCATTCCATACCATTTCTACATTTTTTTCCACTCACAAGTGCTTCAATTACCAAAATCCACCTTTTTTTTAAATCTTTATTTACTTGCATATAGTTATAAATTCATGAAATATTTGTTAGTCTAGATGAGTTATTAATTGTACAATTAACTAGTATTACACGAGTCTATTGGGAAAATGATATTTGATCTTACTATATTACATAAACGATTTGGTACGATTGTCAAATAGTCTAATAGTGGTGAAGGTGAGAAACAGTTAGAGAAGGATGGTAAATTCAATGGTGACTATGAACATGGTGGGTTAGAAATTACTTCATATTCATAATAATATTAAATTAAGAAAGGATGGGCTAAAAAAAAATGTGTTTCCATAGGGAAATTGGACACAAAAAAACTTCGTGCTTGCAAGCAACTCAATCACAATAGATTCAATAAACACCATCTCCACCACAACAAACAAAACCAACATTTTCTTTAGCATAACAAATTGAATCAACAAATTTTCCATCACCACATTTAATACACAATCAGTGCCACCAACGCATGTAATAGTATGTACTTAACAATCATCTTATGATGTTGTCATTCCACCTCAATACCCCTCAAGAGGCAAACTGATAAGTGTGAAAAAGAGTTGTTTTTATACTTATAAATGAGCTCAATCTTGTAATTGTTCATGTTGTTCCTCATTGAAAAGTTGTAATAGGTAGTAGATTGTTATGTAAAATATTGTATAGGAAATGGTGTATTATTTAGACTTTGTCAGCCAATTTTCGCAAAGCTAAAGTCAAAATTCGCACTGCCAGAAGAAGGAAATTCGCATAGCGCACCAGTACCTGTGCGCTGAGCGAATAACATCAGTTAAAGTGCAGCAGTTAAGAAATTTCGCATAGCGCACCAGTACATGTGCGCTGAGCGAATTAATGAAGTTAAGTGGCTTTAAAAGACGTGATAGAAAGACAGAAACATTCTTCTGACAGAAATTTCAGACAAAGGAAAGAAACAAAAACATCTCGGGAACTTCTAGAGACTACCTCAAGGCATCATGACATCATTGTTGCAAGGAATTTCTTCAAATGTGTACGTTCTAGATGTCTAGGAGTAGTTAAATTTTTCTTTCGTTGTAATTGGATGTAATGAACTCACTCTGATGTAATTTTTCTGTTTAATATATCGTTATTCGTTAATATGCTCTTTGTTGAATTTACTATCATTGTATGGAAATATAATGTTATTTGAATGTTTCTGATTACTGGAAAGTTACTTTGAACATGGACATAGATAGAGCACCTAAGTGATTTGGGATATAGGGATAGACTCAATAACTTGGTCATTCTTAGCATCAGACTTAATGCAAATTGTATGTTAAATTGACTAAGGGATTAACATTTTGATATATAAATTTAGAATTAGTTGTTAAGGGATCAGGATTAGTATGCATTGATGTGAATGTTTGAATAAAATAATGATATATTGTACAGACTTTTATCTTCATATGATTCATGAAACCCAATTCCAACAAAGTTCATTTTAAATATAATTTCTTGCACACCAATTGTTTGATAAAATACCAAAAAGAGTTTATTGAGTTGTTTTGTGCATTTTGATGTCTAATTGAGTTATAAAAGGAAGAATTGTCATGTATTGCACAAGTCCTTTGGGAGAACGATACTCTAAACTTATTCTATATTACTTGGAACGATTTGGTATGCTTGCCAAAAAGTTAACACAAACCAAACATTATGCAAAAATTGGAGGTTATGAGGGGATGTTTTTCGAAACCATGACCTTGGAATTGCAACATTTATTTTGTGGTTTTATTTGTACATTTATTTTGTGGATACTTAGTTTTAAGTATTTACTTTGTGATTGTATTTCCTTTGTGCATTATTCAAAATAATTGCCACCAACCAAATTTTCACACGTCCAACAAAACAACAAAAACCCACTTCAAACCAACAACACTTTTGGTTTTTATTAACAAAAACAATCATTAAATTTTGCTTTCATATTTGTTTTTCCTTATTCTTAAGGATTTTATTAGTTCTCAAGACTACATTGTCATCACAATATCAAATGAGTTTTATATTCAACCTCCTTGTTCTACCCCATTAAAAAACATGAAACAATCTTGCATTTCCCAACCATTACATATGCAAAGCAAAAATGAGAGTGAGACATGTCTCAGTTGAAAATGAGAAAGACAACCTTCTTTTTTCAAAACATGCACCTTTAAATGTCAAGGCAAAAAAAAAACATCTTAAAAGGAGGTAAACTAAACACACCAACTATAGTGAATTATGAAACCAAATGGTATATAATTCTTCAAATATTACCTCTCATCAAATTCAAACATCATTTAACTAATAAAAATGTCTTATTTATTACACATTATAAAAAAATATAATTAAGACTATTCAAACTGAACCTAATTAAGAATTTTTAATAAAAACAAAGGACCAACCAAATATTTAAACTTGTAACTAATAATTTTTTTTTTAATTACTTAATTATTTTTTAACTTTTTTTTATAGATCAAATAAGTTATTAACTACGGCTATAAGATTTATGGATATTTTTATCTTCTAAATAAAATAAAAGTTTATTAATAATTATTGAGTTAAGAATTCGACTATTTATTAATTATTAGTGTTTATTAATTATTCTTAAACACTCAACGCCACTTAACAGAATCCTAGACTAATTTCACTTAGTTTTCTCGGTCAATGCTTTGTTTTCCAACAAAGTCAATACTATAAACTATTTATGTGCATGATCTTTTTGTTAGTTGTGCACTCTAAATTAGTGGTCACTTAATGTTAAATTTTCCATCAATTATTTAAGTTATTTTCATAAATGAATGTTCTATATTTACTTCCAAATTAACCAGATTAAGCTTATATTCACATAAGTTTAGTCATTTTGAAAAATGAATTTTTGTATGTACAAAATTAAAATTAAACAGTTTTTTGGTAAATAACCATGCAATTTAATTCACCACTTTAAGTTAATAGTCCGATAAAATTTAGAGTAATTCTAATCAGTCATTTGTTATGTTTGCATAAATAAAGAAAGAAACATCATGCTTTACTTCATCTTTAATCCAATTATGATTTTCCACATTTTAAATACAAACATTTGAAAATTATTACCTTTTAAAACTATTTATACAAGTATTATTAAATAATTCCAAATACATCCAATTATACTAAAGTATATCCGTTATGCAAATAAATTATATTTTAAATTAATCAATAATTTTAAATAAATGATCTATTAAATATATAACTATTGGGAATCATTTATTTAAATTATTTCCTTAATTAAAAAATAAATATGCAAAAAATTGTGTAAACAATTTAAATATCTTTCTCAAAAACTCTTAACACGAAAAAAAAAAAGAGTAAAAGAATTATAATAATTCGAAGTTTCAAAACCAAATTATATCAAAGTTTACAACAATAACAAAATTTAATTTTACGTTAAAAACTGGATATTAAAAACATATTTAATTTTATATTTAACCACTATGATCTTTTTACTTTCATAGTATTTAATTTATTAATGTGATATGAAAATAAATTAAGTCACTTTTTAATATAATATCAAAATATCAAAAGCTATTGAAACACTCACAAATTTTTTAGACGCTTGTTTAATATATGAATATAAATATAAATAGTGTATTAATGATCATACATTAATTATAAATAATAAATTTAATGTCCTTTCTTAATGTTTACTTTGTAAATACGGAAATTATTTAGTATAACTTAATAAATTATCCTACTCATATTTTTATGAATTATTAATTTTATGTATAAATGTTGTTTATGAGTGAGTTAATAATTTGTTTAAAATTTATTACATTTATTTTAGTTTAATCAATTTTATTAAAATTTACTATTTCCTTTTAATTAAGTTTTTTACTATTTACTCATACTCATAGCCTCTCTTACGTATAAATACTACTTGAAAAAATACATAACAACTCATATAAAAGAGTTTCTTAAAATATTGATGTTTATAAAATTTAAATATTTTTCGCTACAATTGATTAATCTGATAGGTTATTGTATCTTATTATTTTATCTTACCTTATACAATATAGAACGTTTTCTATGTAAATACGTGTGTATGTGAATCTAGACTCTTGATAATATTTTTTTATTTAATATTTTTCATATATTGTTATAGTGTTTTATAATAGTTGTTTGATTTGATCAATATTTTTTTTATCTCTATTTTTGTATTATTATTATTATCACTTTTAGTTAAAATACATGTGGTACACGTTGGTCTTCAATTTTTTTTATAATAACAAAATAATAAAAATATTATTATTATTATAATTATAAAAGTAATTTAAATAATTTTTACAATTTTATCATACGAAATTTTAATTTTTTTAGATAATTTTTTGTATTATAAATAGTTCTTTTAGTTTAAAAGAATGTTAAATTTTAGAAAAATAACGGCCAAATAAAAAAAAAACTGTTAAATTAAAAAAAAACACTTAAAGGATAAGATCGAAAACAAAATGTAAAAAGAAAAAAAAAATGTAGACGTCTTACATTTTTTAGAAAATGTAAACATTATTATTATTATTTTCTAAAAGTAGAGTGCACCAGTGGTTTTGGTTGCTGGTTTTTATTTTGTATTACCATTTGTAAATGATTTTTATTTTCACCTTTTCATGAAACAAACATATTTATTTTCCAATATATCAAACATAATATATTTATTTGTTCTCAAGCAATAATTGATAGATGGTGAATGTTTAGTCCCAGTGATAATAATCAGCTCTTATTTAAAAGCACAAAAAAATTATTAGCAAGAGAAGAGTACAAGAAATTGTCTTGTGGTTATTTGAAGTTAATCGCGATTGCTGTCAGAAAAGAAAGTGTTGACGGAAGGCATAATCTGTGGCTTTTTGTTGCGCACAAACTTCCTCAGAGCATGCTCCGCGTACCTTTCTCCTTCAGCGGAGTTCTCAAGAACTGCACTGCTTCTCTTTTCCTTGCTCACCCTGTTTCGTTTTCACCCAAAATACATGCAAACAAATATCTCTCAGTTTGATAATTGAATTTCATGCCAATATTTGTTTATTTCTATAAATATTATTTCCATCAACTATGAAACTTTTTTTTTTAGTTTCGACTATGATAATGTTACAATATATGTTCTAATTTTATTTTTCTTTCTTGTTAATACGAATTATTACTCTCTACCATCAATTTTCTTGGTTATCATCGTTACACATGATAATTCAACACATGAAAAATAGCTTTTTCTATTTTTCCTTTTATTTAATCACAGTACTTTAGTGATTTTTTTGAACTAAAATTTCAACAAATAGGACTATCAGATTTCCCTTCCCTAAATTTTTGTCTCATTTATAAAAACATCTTAAAAGAAACCAGGCTGACATTTGGCTCTACAAAGACCAAATTCTGACAAGTTATTTGATGTGGAAGACGATTTCATGTTGAAATTTTTTATCATAAATAGCTTTAGTTTGGATTTTTTTTTCCCTATAGTATCGTTTTAAAAATATTTACTCAAATAGATTCCTAGAATAGACTTGTATGGATTTAGGATTAATCTGACAATGATAGCAAATTTTAATACTGAAATTAAAACAGTTAAATTATTCTTAATAATATTAAAAAAGTATTTTTATTAATAAATATAATGAATCTAAACAATAAATAAAAAATATTTATACAAAAATAATTTTTAAATATTATACTAAACAAAAGAAATAGTAAAAAAATAAAAAATACTAATACTCTATTTCATGAATCTCTATCTTCTTTGACTATAATAACTTCTTTATTTATTGTATCAGTGGAGAATTTGAAATTCTCAAACCAAAATTTCACTAGCATTTGTGATCACAAAAAAAAATCCGTCCAACCTTCCCAAAAAACCATTATAACTTTGTAGTGTTAACAAAGGTCAGTAATTTTTGTTATATATATATATAATTAAATTTATGACTAAAAACATAAATGTTATGACAGAGTAATCGATCATAAGTAATATTTTATTTTAATTTGATGTGAAGTTAAATTAAAAATATTAAAACTAAAAAAGAGTAATTAAAAATGTTATATAAAGAGGTTATAGTTTTATTTATAATTCTGAACATATTAATATTTCTTTCTTTTCATCCAAAAAAAAATCAAGAAAAAAAATCTAAAGTACTTGGAAGATCATTACTCCTATGTTGTTTCTAATTACCCATTCAGGTATGTTTAATGTTTTATAGAATATTGAGGATTGTTTTATTGATTAAGGGTTTTAATTACTGATCTGGTATTGTATCGGTGGAGAACTTGGAATTCAAAAAACTAAACTTTCACTTGCATTTGTGATGGCCAAACAACATAAAAAAAAGTCCCCTCCGATCTTCCGAAAAAGCAATGGTAACAAAAACCAAAATCTTACTGGTTTTTGAATTAGCAAAAGAAAAGGAAGATGAAAAGTTAGAACAAGAAGAAATCCGAATGAATGAATAGAGAGAGACCTGACATCAGGGTTGATGCAGATATTGCGAACCAACTGCATACCACATATCCCAACTACAACTCCAACAGCTGCAAACAATGGGTATACCTACCATGCATACATGCAAACAGCATTCCCATAACTCAAAAGAAAAACCTAAATGACACAAACAACGACAGATGCAAAGTCATGAATTATGAACAGGGAACGTACCTCGGGCCTAATCCATCGATTCGCCATCTACAAATGAAACAGAGGCCAAAAGTTCTATATAGCTCTCAAATTTCAAGTTCTCAATGGATCAACACTGAGTGGGTCATAAACTTTTATGCCTAACTTTACTTTCAAGAAAATGGTCTTGCTCTCGAGGACATGGTATTTCGCCCATAGTTATATTGTCATTCTGTTTTGTAGCAAAACAACTTAATATTTCATTCCATGTTTGAATTTCGCTCTATATATTTAACCATTTATTTACATTTTCCTACTAATATTTATGTTTATTTAATTTTTCTCTCTGATACTTTTCGTAATATTCAAGTATTTACTTTAAATAATTAAACGAGTAGTTTTATATTATATGATATCTGCATCTACAATTCTGGCTAATTCCGCCTCTGGTACGCAGGTTCGGAACCTGGGTGCTCATCGTTGAAACGAGTTTTTCAATCTAAACCAACAAACTACTTAATTATTTAAAGAAGTATAACCCTACCTAATTACCTTTTATGTTGTAAATATATTACTTGCATTAAATTTTATTTAACAAAATTTATGTAAGTATTAAGAGAATGGTGATATACATAATAGTAATCTTTAACCATTTATATATATATATATATATATATATATATATATATATATATGTAATGTTAGGCTCTTTTTATTAGAATGAGTAATTTCACTGTGAAATAACAAAAAATGGGATAACTTTTTTTAAAAAAAATCAATATTAAGTTATGAAACACAAAAGCGATTTCGTTAAAATTAAAATAAATTTATATAATTTTAGATAATTTCTTTCAAAAAATTATAATCATTACTATTAACAATTTAAGTCATAATATATATATATATATATATATATATATATATATATATAGTATGCTCATTATATTATTAGTTAAAATATTAAGTGATATAATTAATTATTTATCGTTAAAAGTATATTTTATAAAATATTAATTCTATAGATACTATAAATAATATTTTAATTTAATGATAGATCGAATTAAAAATATTGATTTTAAAAAAAATAATTGATAAATATTACATTATATTAATGAAGGATCAAATTAAAAATATTAATTTTTAGAAAAAGTAATTGATAAAGATTATATATGGTTTCTATCCATAAAGCAGAAATATGTTATTTCTTTTATTTATTTTAAAAAATTACACCATTTTAATAATTTTATAACAAAATTACTGTGTTATTTTCATTTTACGTTGTACATGTTAAGTCCTAATTTTGTTTGCAGGATATAGTAGCATGATTATCATGAACCAAGTTTTTCTCTATTTGCATGGTTTAAATTAAGACTTTGTTCAAAATGTTTCAATCTAATTAAATTTAGACTACTATAACTATTAACACTGATTTTGAAAAATAAATAATGCTTTATATTTTATAAAATATTTAGTTATTGAAAAAATTAACTTATATGCCTAATACCTTGAGAACATGCTCATAAATGTGATTTCATCCCAAAGTTTGTTTTTCTTTTACAAAATCTTCTTCTATGCAAATGAATTGATTCATCACCTCTTATTGAACTTATCTTCATATTTTTTTTCAATATTAAACACTGTTTATCTCTTTAACCCTAAAAATACTAATTAAATTGTAACCATTTCTTTATTTCAATATAGCTTCGTGACTACTATTAAATCCAAAAGCACACATTGAATTAACACATGTTATCTATTAATGAGTATTTATTTCAATATTTAATCCTTAAAAAAATGTTGTGTTGAAAATACTTCCTTATATTGTTCTTTGAAAATCAAACCGAACAAAAAAATATATTTATTTTTCTGACTCAACCATACATGTAATCATTTTAATATCACATGGAGACAAAAATAAGAAAAAGAAATCAAAATCTAAAAGAAAAAGAAAAGTCAGCTTTACCAAAATTTTGTTCAACTATTTTAGATGTTTCCTTTGTTGCCTCTAACGCCTGGTTTTGGAAAAGAAATTTGCTAAATACTATACAGAGAAAGTAAAAGCAATTTATATAATTTAAATTTTAGATAGAAAATAATTTGAAAGAAGTGAAGAATAAATTAATTTTTTTTAAAAGCAAAAACATTTTTAACATTCATAATTAATTTTTGACCTATATCTTTTAAAATTAAGAGTGAAAAAATACACCAGTGAACAGTTAAGAAAAGAAAAATGATATTTTAAGATACAATTTTTTTTTACGTTCATTTAACATTATTTTTTTTACTTTAAAAATACAAATATTAACTGTTTTATAATTTACTTTTATAGTGTCAAACCAATGCAAAAGCATGTGATCATATCGTATATCGTGTTTTAACTCTTGAAAAAAATACAGTTTCAATGTATGTGCTACAATGGAGTAGTGTTTTGGTGCTACCTTTGAATTAATTTATTATGTTCTTTTGTCTACAAATTTAATTTAATTTCACCATCTTATTTCATTTTCTGGACATCAAATTACTGTCCAGAATAATAGCTCTGGATATTTCGTGATGAATATGGCTGCTTGTGGTGATAACCAGTGCAAATAAACATAGTTCTTAGAATTGACAAATCCTTTGTGTACCAATTATAAGCATGTTTATGGATTTTACTGTATTCCATTTGATAGTTTTTGTTTTGGAGTTTTGGTGCATGTTTGAAAAGCGTAAGCAGATTTTCAATGTTTGGTGCATTATGGTTTATTTTCAATGTTTCAGCGTAATGGATCTTTCAATTAGCAAACCTGTGGAAGGGGATTTCCATGACAAACCAAATAATGTAACCTTGAATCTCAATCTGTTTTCATCATGTTTTGTTTCGAGTACGAGGTCAAGTCACTTCCAATATCTATACAATTTCTGCTCTTCAACCGTCGAGTCTTCCTGTTCGATATACCATCCGAAAGTGTACCCGTCAAAGGTTCTCCGATGCTAAAGTCAATAAGTTATTCGTTCGGTAGCTCAATGCAATAGTAATAAATCGTTCGGTAGCTCAAGTCAGTAAGTTATTAGTGTGGGTCTAAGATTAGTAAAACCTTAATCATAACCCAATCTCATCCCAACACCCTAATTATTACTTACCTTAATTCATGTAGTATAACCTACTTTATGCATACTGTCCGGATGTCTCTAATTGACCTATCGATCCAACTGTATTCGGTTTCATTCTTAAATCGTTTGACTTTGAAGCGTACTGTATGACCGTCCGGTCTATACAATACACGTTTAATGAACTCCAACCACACTAATAAGAACACAAATTTTCTTTGCTAAATTCCATGCTTAATGGATTGGTAGACCATTTCAAGATGTCCTTGGATTCGCTGATTGCAGTTTGGTTTGTAGTTAGAAATGTTTGGCCTCGCAACTTAAAAAAAACACAATTTTTTTCTTAAAAGAAATACCAGGTTAGACGTTACTCAGTGGAATGGATGTATTTTTTTTGCTTGTATTTATTAAACAAGTTTTGGAAAAAAATATGGATCAGGCTAAATGGATTGAGTTAACTCATTTTATCAACCTTATTTAAACACATATTTACGATATTTAAATTTACTTAAAATCATATTCTCATAACCAAACACTCAAACTAAACGTAATACATATGATTTATTTTCTGATTGAATATTAATAACTTACAAACCATTATTCACCTTAAATCATACAAGAGAGATCATGTGACATGAATCCTCAATTTTGTATATTCTCAGTCCAATTTGTTTTAACCTATGTTTCACTTAAAAAAATTAAAATAACCAATTTATTAAAATAAACAATCCTCAGTTTTGTATACTAGCAATTGCTTAATTTATTAAGTGACTTTTTCTCATATATTATACAAATTTTTTTAAGAAATAAGCTTAATACAATTTTTATCAACCAAAAGTTCAAAAAACTACTTTTTATGAGTCTTTAAAAAAACGAGCACACATAGATAAATAAAAGAAGAGATAATTGATTGAAATAAGCCTCTTAAAACGTTTAACAAGAAGGATAAACATCAACATAATAAAAATGACTTTTAGTAAAACTCATCCACTAATAAAAGAAATTCTCAAACTCATTCCAAATATTACATAGTTATATATTTCCTCTAAAAAACAAAGTGTAAGAAAAAAAACTACATTTTATAAGACTAATAATAAAAAAACATAAGTTTTTTAAAAACAAGTTTTAAAATGACCCTTCTATAAACCTCCTCAACAAAATAAAAAAAGTAAAAGGAGAAAAAATCTTCTATCTAACTTATCTATCACGAGTGAAGTAAAAGAATAAGTCATCATTTTACTATCATTAATTCTTATAAACAAAACCATCATTTTATTATCACTAATTTTAAATACTCTTTCTTATTAAATTATATATAAAACATAAAACATGTTTTCGCATAATTTATGGAATATATATTAATAATGTGAAATAAATTACTCTAAAATATAGATGTAAAATAATTTTTTTTTCAAAATCAATTTTTTTTATTATAGAATTTTTTTAAGTAGTTATTGCGATGTTATCGCGAAATATTAGTAATATATTTATAATAATGCATATTTGTATAATTTTTTTCTATTTGGTAAAAAACGTGGGGGTTTCATATTAGATATGTAAGTTACAGTCTCTTTTTAATGAGCTTTTTTCAACTGAAAAATGTTTTCAAATATACATATTAAAAAAATCAGTAAAAATATATGTTCAAAATATAATATTATAGTACTATTCATCTAGTTACTTTTACATAAGAGCACACATCTTAAACAACAATAAAAAAATTCAAATTAAAATATAAAGTTTTATAAGTTTAAAGCCAAATTATTTGTTTTTAATCAATAATTAGAAGTATATTTTAGTTTTTAAAATATAAATGTGTTTGAAATATGATGAAAAATCAATTGCAATTTTAAAATCAATAGAATTATATGTCTTAAATAAATCTGTGGATATGGATGGATAACAGTAGAAAAGGGAATAATACAAAAAAAAATGAAGAAAGAACGCAACTTTTTCCTTGTTAGGTTTTTTAATTAGAAAGGAAAGAAAATTCATTTTTTATGATCGTAATTAAAGAGGCTTTCTCTTCCATATGAAAAGGGCTGGTTTAGAATAAAAAAGAACGAAAATAGACCATTAAAATAATCATTTCACTCATTGATTATTTCCAAGGAAGAAAATAAATTCAACAATTAGGCAGACTTGGATGGAAAAGTGAAGAAAAATGTTTTTTGTAATGAGACACAAAATTAAATTAATTTTATCTTTATATTTTTTGAATAATTAATTAATTTTTAAGGATTTGATTTTATATTTTAAAAATTTGAGGGTTTTTAATTTAATGTATTAAAATATTGTTGTACTATCGTAAAATCTTTTCGTCCTAATCGGTCTTGTATCAAAAGTCTTTTCGCCTTGATCGGCTTAAAGCTAAGGATATATGCTATCGTACAGCCTTTCTTCATTCTGATTTTGGAAATAACCAAAATTAGAAAAAACAAATCAATTCTAAATACTTTATTTCCATATTTTGAAATCCAAAGATTAACTTTTATCCTCTAATTTAACTCCTCAAGCCATAACAACTTATTTTTATTTAAGTTACTTGTTTATTTCTTTTTTTATTTTGTTCTGTTATAACTTAATAGATTAATTAAAGATAAAAAATAACAACTATGTTATATGTTACTAACAAAATCAAACAATACAATAGTAAAATAAAATAAGAAATATGTATTTATATAAGAAAACACTTTAAATTAAAAGGAGAAAGACGTCATTTAGAAGCATTTAGGCATATTTATATAAGAGTGTTGATGTCATCCTTCACTTTCTATGTATTGTGGAAAAACTATGAAGGAATCTGAAAGATAGCGTAAAAGAATCATATCAGCATTGTAAGTAAAATCGGAAATCTGATAAAGGTGTAGAATCCGAGACTTAGAAATCTTGGAGCACTCATACCAAGAACATAATGCCTACTTTAAAGAGGCAACAATATAATAAAACGTCACGCTGAATGGAGCACAAAAAATAACCCACATCACATGGAACTCCATTTATATCTTCTTACAACAAAAAGTGTTCAATTGTACTAAATTCTGTAATGTGTGTCTTTTTACCTTAAATAATTTATATTATCAAGCTTTATTTACATTGTTTTTATTTATTTTCAAAAAATCATATTTAAAACAGTGTAAATAAATACATAAAGAGACTAAAAATTTATATTTGAAAAATGTAAGCGCTTGTAAAATTAATAAAGGGGCCTTTGGAGGCAGTCAGGTCCATCAGATCAAAGACACATGACCTTAGCAGGGGCTTTTCTCCTAAATCAGCTTTCCACTCTGCCAACTTTTCTTTCTCTCTCTAAAAATTCATCTTCTAAATATTACTCTGTCTTCACTCTAAAATACCACCCTGTTGAACCGTTCAATTTTTTTGAATAGGTGATGCTTAAACGTTCACCGCGTCAAGGGCTCTGTAACGGACCGAACGAGTTCTTGTTCCAACTGGTAAGTCATTTTCTCCTTTTCTCCACCGTTTCTAGCACCTAGGGCATTACTATTTTACTAAATGCATGCCACTAGAAGTGTTCTACTTCAAATTTGTGGTAATTTCTAGCCTAAAAAGCTAATTCTATCACCATTGGGTGATTTATAGGATGTCTTTGAATTTTGCTGTGAGGAACACTATTTAGATCATCCTGTCAAGTAAACTGTTAAGTTTTCCAGGTAAAGGGAGCTAATTATTTTTGTATGAATTTATTTTATACAAATATATGCGTTGAATGTTGAACTGGTGTGTTCTTGTGAAGCTGTGCTACAATGTTAAATTTTTATTAGATAATTATAACTGAGACTGTGAATTGTGCTTAAATAATTTGTGCTTTGGTGTTGAACTTGTACATGTGGCAATTATGTTTGTAAGTGTTTCTGTTGAAATTAACCTGTTTTGGTTGAAATTGTTATGGTTGGAGGGTTTGGAGTAAGGGCTCTGTGATAGCATGTATATGGACATGTACTGTTTAATATATAATTGGGTATTTGATGTCTATAACACTGTAGGACAGTTTTAATAACTTAGATAATTAAATCATAACTTGTTAAAAGCCTTTCTTTGTTGATAGGATAGAGGGGACTTAAAAACCTGAGTTGGCACATCCCTGATCATAGAGCAGCCCTGGCCTAGTCCAGTTGTGACTAGTCATATGTGCTAGCGCCGAAGGTGAGTCTTGATGCGTTCAGACATGTGAACCAATTTGGGGGAAAGTGATGAAAATTAGACAACTAGTTTACCAAACAAGAACCATGATATATATATATATATATATATATATATATATATATATATATATATGAACGTAAACTGGTGCATGGAGGGGATCTCACTCATTTTTCTTCTTCTGTTTGGATTGAATGATGTTGTTTGACTGTAAGGATGTATGTATGGTGTTGTTGAGTGGTTGTAAAGCATATGAATGTGAACTACAATGATGTAATTGAGTATGAAGTGGACATCTCAAGGTGAGATGATTGAAAGTGATGTGTGGAGTGTTGTTGTTGTTCGGTATAATTGTATGTCTATCCCTACACTCGAAGCACTATTCATGCTCAAACAGAGGAGAGCAGTGTGAGTGGTGAGAGTAGAGGGAAGTTCTCGTATATAGTCTTACAGTTTAGACATAAACAGATGGGGGATTTACCTTGCATAGTGTTGGAGAGTTACGCAAGAGCAAAGACGATCAATAGTTCGACAGTTATACCAATCCGAATGAGTCGTGTGAGTGTTTGAGTCATGGTTTAAAGTGATATGCCATGATTGTTCTTTATATGTAGCTAAGCACAATGATATTTATTGATTGAACTATATGATTACTCCTTGGTTATCTAGCTCACCCTTGCTTTCTTTGTTGTGTGCTGCTTGTGTATGTTTTCCTTTGCGATGATCATCCACTTGAATGAGAACAAATGTTGTTGGGGAGGTTTCCCTTGGAGCAAGAGTTGGAGGATGTTGATGATGCAATATAGTATTTTTAGGATTTCTAAATTTAAGTTGGTGTTATTTTGAAGTACTCTAAACGGTTTAAGTTTTAAGTTTTTTCTGGATGACTGTAATATCAGCTACTAAACTACTATTCTACTCTGACTGTTCTCTTTATTGTAATATGAACGCCGAAATTATATGATTGTGGTTATTATATATTTGAATGGCACGTTATAGGACCAAAATAATATTTTACTAGAAGATTAATGAGATATATAGAAACAGAAGATCTGTAGTGATGAGATTACATACGAAACCTTATGTTTATTATCTGATATTCAAACTGCAATCATCACACAATCCATTTGCGTAAATAATGGAACCACGTATACAAACATATGCTTGGTGCATATTTTCTTTCGTAAAAAGAAATCAAAATTTAATTTATATTTCACATTTAGTGCAGGTATGGTCGATGATGATTCGGATTCATGTTTCATACTTATAAAAATGGAAATTATTTAACGTATTTTTATTTTGGAGTTGCATTCAAGTGTATGTGTTGATTTTGATTTTGCCGTGAAACAAATCCAATGAAAATTTATTATCCATATTCATGTTAAGGTTTGAAGATCTATGATATATAAATATATTTTTTGTATATATATATATATATATATATGGGGTTTGCTAACGCGTGTACGCCTGTTTTTCAGTTGGTAAATTTTAGCAATGTGTACCGGGTTTTAGTAGACAAAAATATCCTTATATATCATGGATTCTAAGTTTTAAGGTTAAGGATATTTTAATAATTTTTATTCTCAAAACTAAAAAAAAAAAGAAACCCCCCAAACCCTTACTCACCTCTCTCATGCCTCTCAATCCTTTCTCTTTCCTCTTTCTTACTCCAATCTTTTCTCTGTCATCCCTACTGTAGCCCCAATTGAAAAAATCAGAAACACTTGTTGTTAAA
>NW_025903059.1:99100-111657 GCF_018835915.1 Vigna umbellata
TAGGGATGGCAACGGATCGGGTCGGGCACGGATAGTGCCTACCCGCAACCCGACCCGACAAAAAAAAATCCACCCGCTACCCGACCCGCTACCCGCACGGATATCCGCTTAAAAAATATCCGCGGATATTTTAAAACCCGCGGATATCCGTGGATACCCGTGGATATCCCATAAATATTTAAAAAAATATATTTTTATAAAATATTATAATAAAATTTAAATAAAATTACAAAAAATATATAAAATATAATATATATTAAATTAAATATAAATTAAAATTTAATTTTAATTATATTTAACTTTATAAAATATAAATTAATGTTAATTTTAATTAAATTTAACTTAATAAAATATAAATTAAATTTTTATTTTTATTTTTTGCGGGTAGCGGATATCCGTGGATACGGATAGTATAATACCCGCACCCGACCCGTTTATAAGCGGGTATTAAAAAACCCGCTACCCGCAACCCGCGGATAGTAAATATCCGCGGGTACCAACTATCCGTCGCGGATTTTATCCGCGGATATCCGCGGGCGCGGATTTTTTTGCCATCCCTAATCTTTTCACTTGAAAATTGACATCTGGTTTGTTTTAATTAAGAATCAAACGTTGGTAATTCGAACGTTATAGAAGTTATCACATGGTAATGTTTTAATACACGTTAACATAAAGGTTATGAATATGTATGTCACAATCGCTAATTTATTACATTCTCGTCCGTTGTCGAAATAAGAAGCTTTATATCAAAGACTATCTCTAAAGAGGATAAAACCACGTATCTAAATCTTTGCATCAAGAAGATTTAATAACTTTATCCTTTACCGGAACACCGATTTGATTCTGCAAGCACTAATGAGTTATTTTTTTTCATTTATTAATGTTTAAATCTTTATCAAAGAGATTATATTTCAACTCAAAATGATAAAATTAAAAGTATTGAATTGTAAGTATACTATTTATAAGAAAAATATAACGTGATAATATAATTTTTAATGGTCTGCGTAGTGTAAGATATTGTGTATACAAAAATCAATGTTTTAAGACACAAAATTTAAAAATAAAATTTGTAAGATATTAAGTGTAATTTTATACTTTTTTCATCTAAATAACTTGCGTAAAATATAAATTGGAATTTTTGTTTGTAACATTGAGATATGTCGTGTAACTATATTTTCAATCAAACCTCGTCATTTTGATATATTTGAAATTAGATGGCTATGTATCATTTAAGTAAATCGAAATTTCATCTAAGTCTATTTCATCTTATTAAGAAATCAGGAGATAGGCTAAACCAATTAAAGTAAGAGTATTAAAGTAGATTACTTCACTTATACATATTTTTTACTCACTATAAATTGAGTTAAAATTGAAATAGTTCAATTTATCTCACTTTTCAATGAGTTAAAAATTCTACAACATTACATCATGAACTATCAATATAATAAAATATAATAAAAGTAAATTGACTTAACTTAACTTTTTATAAAAAATATAATGAAAATATTAATCTATTTCACTTAACATTATTATAAAGATAATAGTTAAAAAGTAAAATGTTAATAAACAATTAAATTAAACGTTCAAACTAATTAAAAATATTAAATTAATAATAATTTGAATTTATACGTATATCATTCATTTTTAAAATAAATAATATTTATGAGAGTAACATAAAATTATTATATTATAAAAAATTAAACATATTTATACGTGATAAAATTAGACTTATAAGAATGAATTGAAAAATAAAAATAAATATATAAAAATCATCAGAACAATAAAAGTGTTTATATAAGCTTTTGATACATATAAATAAGTTTAAGAAAACCTAAAAACCTTAAACTAAAATCCAAAACCCAAAAACACATAAAATAACAGAAAAAACAAATTACATACATAAAATTCTGTCTAACGATATCTGTTTGCTTAACGAAAACAAACTGCTTCACCTAGCAAATTTAACATAATGTAGAATAAAATAAATAAATTATAATGTATTTAATTTTTTAAATAATTCATGATATTCATTCTTTTTAAATTTTCTTCATTATAAGATTTAAGGAAACATATTATATCTTTGACTAAAAGAGTCTAAATGAATTGAAAAACAAATAAACATATTATCAAATAGAGATTGAGTTAAAAGATTATGTTTTTCTTTTCTGGCATCTTGTTTTCCTTTTTCTGTCATATTGTTTTCTTTTCATGGTTGATGTCATGATTCCTTAATAAACAAATATTTTTAGATAATGAAACAAAAAAATATCAGTTACTATTTTTATTTTAATGAAAAATCAACATGTTTTCTCACTTTGATCTCTTTTTCTTATATTTTTTTCTCTCATTTTTTTTTCTATTTTCTTTCTCCTCGCTCGTTTTCTTTATATTCTTTTATCTTTCTTTGCCCTTTCTCTTTTCTTTCTATTCTTTTCCTTTATTTTTTCTTTCTTTCATTTTTTACAAGTACTTATTATTATTTTTTTGTATATTTATGAATAAATGAGTCAATGAATTTGTATTTTTTGTTAAGTTTCTTTATCTTGTCTTTTGTGGTGCATTTAAAATATATTGATCTACACTAATTTTAATATATTACAATATAATGATAATATTTCATTTTGATCCTCTTACTCTAATGGAGGCTACAAAAACATTTAAAGTCTCTTTCTCTCTTTTTTACTCTCTTTTTCCCAAAATATTTGTTCCCCTTTTATGAGAATAATCTATATTCTATATTCATAAACGTCAACTTCCCTTCCTAATCTATAACCATGTCGTTATAATAACTATATCCGTATATTACAACACCAAAACAGGGAGTGACCTACAAACTGTTTGTAGGTTAAGGATGTATTGCTCCATTCCTGATATACTCATGATCAACAGGGTTGAGTTTTGGGATCAAAATAATTGTGTGTAGTCCACATGCCAAAGTGGAAGGCTGACACGCCAGAGGTTCTGAGTCATCCCAGATTGATATATCAACCATAAGCTTGTATTAGTGATGAAAGTGAATAGTCGCCGAGTCATTCGTAATGACATAGTCTAGAAATCAATACACCGACTAGAACCCCATATTCAAACTTGCATTACTGATGAAAGTAAATAGACGAAGAATCATTCATCATGACGCGGTCCAAAAACCATTTATTGATATTCTGTATTTTTAAAACAAAATTTACTAAAATATCAGTTCAATCTGTTTAATTAAGAATGAATTATCCTACCTAGAAGATACGTGCAAAAACAGAGGGAGGGGCATTACGAAGTCAAAACTGCGTATTGAGGAGGCGCGGGAAGTACAGGGAGAGTGGACCCAAATAAGATACGGTTGGCCTCCTCTGACCGTGACCAACGTTACTATTATTAATTCATTTTAATAATAAAAGAAATTGGTAATAATAAAAGTAAGATTTTGATTTTGACCTCAGAAGAGAAGGGACAAGTGGAGGTAGCATGATCGTTTCTCATGGATTTCTAAAGATCTCTCAGATTTGGATTCTCCGAATCTATCGCCTTTATTATTTTCTTTTACTTTTCATTCATTTTATTTTTTATATTTATATTCATCACTCTCTCTCCCTTTCCCTTCTAACAATATATAAACAAAATCCACCCATTTTTCTCTCTACTTTCTTTTCTCACACCACCCACCTCTGTTAAACTTTTCACTTTCATGGCCATCACCGGTGAGATTTTCCGGCAAAACTTAACGGAATTGCTCGAGGAGTCTCCTTCTGGTTCGCCAGAGCTTCACGTTCTTGCCGTCGATGACAGCCTCGTTGATCGCCATGTCATCGAACGCTTGCTCAAGGTTTCTTCCTGCAAAGGTACCCGACGTTGTGAACAGTGTGTTTGTGATTTTCGTTTGGCAAATCGAGATTGGTTCTAAAGTTTTGTGTCTTTGGAACGGTTGTTTTTCAGTGACGGTTGTGGAGAGTGGAACGCGTGCTCTTCAGTATTTGGGCTTGGACGGAGAGACCGGTTCTCTCGGCTTGGATGTAAGCGAATTCTGCTACTTAGTTTGTGGCGTTGTTTTCACGTTGGTGGTTGAAATAGGTTGTTGCTAACCTTATTATTTTTGTTTATTGGTTTTGGTGACAGAGTGCGAAGGTTAATCTCATAATGACGGATTACTCCATGCCGGGGATGACAGGATACGAATTACTCAAGAAAATCAAGGTGTGTAGTGTCTTTGATTTTTATCCTCCGAAGGTTGTTTTGTGTTATTAGGATAATTCCTTTTATTTGAGGACTGATAACTGCGGAGTTTGTCGATAGATTTCAAACAGGGAGGGAGTTTATTCTTAATAACACTTCTTTCTGTTAAATTCAGCAGGAGTCTTCCGTGTTTAGAGAGATTCCAGTGGTGATCATGTCGTCGGAGAATGTTTTGACTCGAATTGATAGGTAAACTCTCCATTAGTTTACACGTCTTTTGGATCTGTAATGGAATTGTAGGTGTCATCTAGTTTTTTTATTTTTTATTTACCAATGAACTCTTCAAATAATTTCTATATTTGGCAGCGATTACAATTTTGATGGTGTTTGTTGTTTGGTCTATGAACCGGCAAGGTGAAGTAGAAAATGTATTTAGATACACCATTTTCGAATCCAATCCATACGTTGAATTTCAATTGATATCAACGTTTTTCTAACCCTAACCTGACACTGACAAGGATAGTTACTGACATACTACCACAAAATGTAGGTACTTATCCTTATGTAGATCTGACATATTGAATAGTAATTAAAGTTCCCCCATAAATCTTTTACAGCCAATAGGGCAGATGGGTTACCGTGATTGGCTATGCCATGATTAGCTTAGTACTAATTATGCTTGGAAGCCATCGACTGAAAAAGTCATAATAGAGATTGGGGATGCGCTTTGCAAATATTAAGTAGTCGCCAACTTTCTTTTCAGAATTTGAATAGTGAGTCTACTTCCATCAAAAAAATATAGCGAAAATCTTTTACCTTAGATAGGTTTGTGCCGTGAGTTTTATTTTTGTTTTGTTTTTTGCTGCATTGTTCTTGTGGTGACATAAGCTTTCTGGTAATTTATCAAGTTGTACTAAAACATAGCATTATATCCTACACCTGGCAATAATGCATATTTGTTTTTGTAACCAGAGTATTTGTAGATACTTGTTTGTAACCAGTATTTATAGACATGCTTCTCAACAGTTGATTCCTACGAATTGACAGGTGTCTGGAGGAAGGAGCAGAGGAGTTTCTGTTGAAGCCTGTAAAATTATCAGATGTAAGACGCTTGAAAGATTTCATCATGAAAGGGAAAGTGAAGGATGTTGAAAAAAAATCTCTCAAAAGAATGAGGTCAATTGATTGCAGTCCACCGCTGTCTGCAACATACTCAGCCATCTCTCTTCCATGCGATCCGTCACCATCATTGCTCTCACCATTATCCTCAAAGAAGGCTAGATTGTGATGTGATCACAGATTCACTACTGCCTGTCTCCAATTTTGTCGACACCAGGTGTTAATATCAAAAGTTTGTGGTGTGTTTTGCATTTGTTCAGAAAAGCAAATGTCAGAATCGCTAATTGTTTTTGCCTCTTGTTTTTCATTTGATCTTGCTCATGTACAGTGGAAAATAATCATTATATACCAAAATAGAGAGCTATTCTGCAACATTTTCTTACCCAAATACCTCCATTCCTTCGTTCTTCACTGATAATGGTTTCTCTAACTTCACAAAGTGGATGAATCTTGTAATATTTGAATAAATAATAATAAAAAAAATACTAAACTTGAACATGCCATTCTATGCTCAACATTTCAAAATTGAATAATGTACTCAGTTTTTAAAGTTTAGGAAAAATCACAAGGAAGACTATAAATTGTTGAATATAGACTAAAAAATTTTATGATCACTCAGTCATTTCTTGTGTTTTTTTATTTTAATACCCTTGTATTTTTGCTTTTTCCAATTCTTGAAAGGCCAAAACTTTTCACTGTAAGCAAGAGTTGAAGTTCTAGGACTGAGTTATTAATCGATTTCTCACTAATCTTAGCAGACTGTGTCGCTCAGAAGCTAGCGAGTCCAAATTGAATTGCATTACAATTGATTAATAATCAATTCTGAATAATATTTTAGCACCTACCAAAAAGCACTCAGGACAGTACCCTGAAGATGCGGTTTTTTAGAAGAATCTGTGAGAACAGCCGACCGTCACAGTAGAAGAAATAAGTAGCAATGAAAGCCCTTCCAACAAAAATCTATTATCCAACTCAGCAGCAACTGCATTATTGTTGCCTTCCAAGTTTGAAATTGAGAAGCTGCATCATTCTAATATAGAAAGCAGGGCAAATATTATGATTCAGAGAAGCATTGCATCATACCAAATAGAAGGGTAATAAATTTTGTTCCTAATTACCACTTGCAATATATTCGAGATGGTACAGTTGGACCATTACAACCACCATAAACAAAGGAGCACTTATAACCAACCATCAATAAATTGTCTCACTCTATGATCTCGTTGGCATCAATTATGAATTGACATTTCTGAGGGAAATTTATATCCTGTTTCCCTGGATAGGATTTTTAAAAATCCAATCTAATGATTTCCTTTTTAGATCTAAATCTATACTTTTTTTAAACAAGTTAGGAGGATTCTTCAAATATTTGGATTAAATTTTAAATCCAAAATTACACTTTAAGTTTATGATTATCTTTTATATTTTTGTATTTAAGTTTATGATTATTTTTTATATTTTTTTAGAATCAAATGAGTCCATACATTTTTTATATAAGGACAACATAATTTTTATTTTCATGAAATCAGTATTAACATTGCTGCGAAGTGAGCATGTGTTAACCTAAATCATATTCTCTCTCTAACCCTTTTTAGTCTGACAACACAATCGATATTGTCTCCTTCACATCAAATATTTCGAATCCAAGATATTCATTTTTATTACTATAATAATAAATATTAAGTACAAAGTTAATAAATAAATTTATATATATTTATTAATAATAAAATTACCGATTTAATTAAAATTAGTTAATTTAGGCTAATGATTTATATATAAATTTTCAAAAAGTTTCTAAACAAAATTAAGTTTTCCACAATTTAGTTTTTTATTTAATAGTTATTTCAAGAATAATTACATATTAACATTATTTTTTGATTTAATAAGCACACATAATATAAACACAAACTGAATTCAAACGAAACTAACAGAATTAAAATAAACTAAAAAAATTAAAATTATTATAATAAGGTTGTGGAATTTTTCCATATTAGGTTAAAAACTTAATATTAATTACTTATTATACTCAACCAACCATTTTTCTTTTTACAATTTATAATCACTCTTTTATTCCAAAACCAACGAATCACTCGAAGGCTAAATTCAATTAATTTTTCAACCTTATATGTTTTATGTCTTGTGAATTTCATCCCATACATGAATCATCTGTAATAGGCCAATAAGACACTTGAAATTTGAAACGGAGATAAGGCTTATTACACGTCCAATGAAGTTGCATCATCGCTCATCTATCTAAGGTGTCATTGTTAAAAATGTACATAAAGTGAGTCGGCACCAAATACAAGCAGATGGTGAACACTGCACATAAGAGGTAAAGCCTATGTATTAACATTCTTCCACCTGCAATCTCTCCCTCTAAATACTTCACTACCAAACTCACACTACAAAAAACATTACACACTTGAAAATGATGGCAGTTGCCGATATTATGCTTAAAAGCAACCTCACACCATATAGAAACTAAAAGTAATTTTACAGTAAATCCAGGTGCAAGATTGAAATTTTTGTAGACATGGTAAAAGCCAAATCCTTGTGACATTTTGGCCAACTTTTCTGTCATCATATCAACTTTAAGGGGAAAATTCTAAGCCTGCCGAACCCGATCACGCCAAGACCCCTTTGGCTTGGCCAGCAACTGAAATCAAATATAACAGGGTTACTAGAATTATTTGTTATACTCATCCATATCCTCTGTGGCATAGAAAATGCTTACTGTTTCACTTAAGAGGCTTGTAACCATATTTTTTTTATCAACCTCCTTCTCGTTCTCCCTTTCAGGCTCACTATCTGTACTAGTGGGAGGTGGAAGAGCCGGAGTACCAAACATTGCTTCTTCATGAGCAGCTTGTATTTGTTCCTCCCTCCTAGCCTACGTAACAATATGAAATTCAGTTTTCCAAACAATGATCAGACATGTCCATCAAAGAGGAACCAAATTGACTATTCAAACATTAGAAAAGAGGAAGATACCTGAACTGCAGAAAATCTGAAACTTTGGCCAATGTGTTTGACTAAGGATGCATCATCTTCAGCGACTGCAGATGGAGGGCGTGTACAATCAGTTCTATTAGGTTCAACAAAATCCATCACCACTAACTTTCATTACAAGCGTATATAGCTGAAAACACCAATATTCAACAACGGAAAAGTACGAACTCTTAGCAAAAACATATAAATAACCGACAAACATACAATTAATTAGACAATACTGAGAAAAGTGTTCCTTTCATTTCCAATAACAAGATACAGAAAATGTTAACTAGATTAACAGGAGAAGGACAGGGAGACCCAAGAAATGTCTACATAGAAATGAACAATGTAAAAATCTTCTACTTTTATTAGTGACTTTTACCAAGAACGGGGAACGACTAGCAGGCAAGGCACATTGTACTTATAGCTCCAAAAAGCATTTAAAAACAAAGGATTAAATTGAATAATTCATAGGAACACAACAGATAGAAATCCCACAACAAATATATTAAGAAACAAGTGTGACCTTCAATTTCTTCATCATCAAGAGGGGCATCCTTGTTAAACTCAAATCGCTCCCATCCCACGCCCTTTTCTGAATCATGTGCAGCTACATTTAAAAGTATCAAGTATATTAGAAAAAAATTCAATACCATATGAACAAACCACCTCATTTGGCAAGCTAGAGAGCAAATATTTATAACTTACATCGACACTTCGAGGGTGAAACATTAAAATTTCGGTTTGTAATAGCTACCTCTTTTCAGATATATAGTAGCAACCTTAACTAGTAGTTTCTAACATCAAATAATCATATACTACAAAAGGACCAGAGAAGGCAAGGCAAGTATTCGTACCAAAAACTAAGTTTTCCGCGTAAGATTAACATAATCATTTCATTCTCAAACTAGTCGACTACAGGAAAGATTTTCAGAACATTCAGGATCAGTGCATCTAACATCAGTGTTCGATACATCAAGAAAAATAGTTCATTTCAAGACATATGGTGAAAATGCATTCAAGAAGTATGCATAATTTCTGCCTTGGGAGATCTATTGGCTTACCAGTTTGAGAGAGCTGAAGCTTCATCTTGGCTTTGACTCTTTCAGCCGATGACTGTACACAATAGCAACAAAAGATGTCCATGGATCATGACAAACAAATTCCAGCCAATAGTAGAGAGAATTTATAAAGAGTGTCTAGACATGAAAGCAAGCAACATCTTCATCAGGCCAAAGCGAGAGAAAGAAAAAAAAAAGGAATTAGAAGAGTTGAACGTACCATACGATCATAACCTTCAATTAGGTTGGAATAATCAGTCCCAACATTCCTTCCCTTTCTCGCTTCACCCGCTTTTCCTATATCATTCGCCTCCTTCTCCGACCTACGCTGTCTGCGAGGAGAAACGCTTCTGCTTCGACTTCTCCGTCTCCCTCTCTCCCTATCCCCTTCGGAATCTCTATACCTATATCTCTCTCTACTCTTGCTTCGCCTCCGCGATTCCCTGTATCTGTCTCTGCTCCTGCTTCGTCTTCTACTCCTATCCCTATCCCTATCCCTATCCCTCTCCCTGCTGGAAACCCTAGGCTCGGAAGAATGCTTCTTCTTGAGCTTGTCGTGAATGGATTGCAGTTGCGCTTGCTTCTCCGGCTCGGAAGGAGCGGAGGTAGCATTAACTTGCGGTGCGTTGTCGGATTGGGAAGCGGTGGAGGAGGCTTTGACGAATTTGGAGAGAAAGGAGGAGGAGGAGGCGAGGGCGGAGCCGGGTTTGGGAACGTCGTCGTTTGATGCGGAAGAGGAAAAGCCGAGACCTTGTTTGAATCTTGCGGCCCCCTCGCCCTTGCGGGTCAACTCTTCGTAGTACGCCGCTGCTTTTTCTTCTTCCATCTCTATTCTCTATTCTCTACTCTTCACTTCTCATTCTTCATCCCACACTTTCACAAAGTAGCAATCCCTTTCTGGGAAACGAGGGTATAACCAAATACAATATACAATGGAAGCTGATTTTAACATTTTTGTATAATTGCATGAATTATTTATTTTACATCTTTCTTATTCCCACCCCTTGTTTATTTTATTTTCAAAATATTTATTTTCACAGAATTCAGATTTATGGTGTTTGGGTAATTGTTCTAATCTTTAAGGTGCATTCAATTTTTATAGATAAAAAATAATTTAACATTTTTTAAAAAACTAAAAAACAATTGATGTGGTTTTTTTTTTTATGGAACTTGTAAGATTTTGAGCACCAAGCATAATTTTAACAAACTGCAAGAATTATCCAAATAAGAGTATTGTTTGAAAACACTACCTCATTACAAAAAAGAAACTTATTAATATGAAATATATTAATTTCACATGAATTCATAAAAAAAAGTCAAATTTGGAAATATAACTTGGTTTACCTTTAAAAAATATTAATCAGCTGAAGTCCTGTAATTACAACTTTTTTTTTTTTTAAATTAATTGAAGTCGTTTAAATTTATCATAAAAAATATATTTAAATTATGCATAAAAAGTAACTATAATTATTTGTTTATATATATATATATATATATATATATATATATATATATTCTAATTAACTATTTTGATACTAGTCTATTCTTTCGGTTTTCCTTTATAGTAAAGTAAATCATTTGAAATATATATTTCAAATTTCACTAGAAAGCATAACAAGTTATGTGGCCGTTTCGATATAAATTATTTGAGAAGTTATATACTGGAAAGTTAGAGACTATAAATTAAATTGGTTTGTGGTGGAATAAGAGTAGATGGAATTATCCTTAAAATTTGCTACATGAATTTGGCTCTAAGTATAATTGCAAGTTGAATTGATCTTATCATGTTTGAAGTTTGTTTTGACTATGGAATGCAATAACATATGCTAAATCAATTACTATAAACCTATTTGGGAATTTGTCTTGTGTAGGTTAACATCTCAATGGATGCCAATTGATATAATAAATTTAAATTGATGAAAATATTTATGGGCTTTAAGGTATGGTTATGTGTTTGACTTAAATTTTGATGCTAGGTTATTAAAGATCATTTAAAAATCGTGAGTTTTGATAACTTTGGTAATTGAATGGTAATGTAATACAACATTAAATGCTTAATGAAAATTTGCGGTTTAAATTATAAAGAGTCCGAGAGAAAGGTCTCCATTATCGAAACTCATCCAGAAAAAGTTATATGTTTTTAAAGAATATAATTAATGTAACAAATCCAGCTTAAATGATTATAAGAGTTTAGAAGATCTTACGTTTAAACTCGTAGGATCATCTCACGTCAAGTTCATCACCTTTGTTTTACTAATTTCTTAAATAAAATAAGTTAACTTTTTATCTTTTTCTTTGTCAGCTCGTTACTTCTTTCTATATATTTTTTTTCGACATGTCTAAGATTTATTTGTTAATTTTTATTGATTAGTAAATCTAATAGTATATACGGATTGTGTTTGTGGTATGCCTTGATCATTATAAAAAATAATTATATAATAAAGTAAAATTTTAATGAAATAAAAAGATATTTATAGATATTCTAGCATTTATTAATTTTAAAAATTAATTTTAGTAAAATTTCAGTTCAATCTACTTAATTAAAAGTGGATTATCCTGCCTGGGAGATACATGCGAGAAGAAGGGGCAATGGCAATGCGAAGTCAAAACTGGGTATTGAGGAGGCGAGGAAATAACATGGACAGTGGACCCAAACGAGGTACCGGCTGGCCTCCTCTGACTGTGACCAAACTTAGTATTATTAATTCATTTAAATAATAAAAGAAACTGGTAATAATAAAAGTATGATTTTGATTTTGACCTCAGAAGAGAAGGGACAGCTGGAGGTGGCATAATCGCTTCTCATGGATTTCTAAAGATCTCCCAGATTTGGATTCTCGAATCTATCGCCTTTATTATTTTGGTTTAATTGCTTCCTTTGTCCCCAGTTTGGTTGAATTGTGTCAAATTCATCCTCATTTTTAAAAAAGTTTCATTGTCGTCCTCACGTGGTATAAAAGTGTCAATTGAATCCAAACATAGAAAAAATTTGTGTCAAAGTAGTCATTTTTCCTATATATCTGTGTCTTCCTTTCATATGTCACTTCTCTGGAGCTATGAAAAGCCTTAAATTGGATAAGGTAAAATGAATATCTGTACTTGATTGTATGAAAGGAAGACACAGAGATATAGGAAAAATGACTACTTTGACACAAATTTTTTCTATGTTTGGATTCAATTGACACTTTTACACCACGTGAGGACGACAATGAAACTTTTACA
>NW_025903059.1:116866-218783 GCF_018835915.1 Vigna umbellata
AGGTTTAATTGCTTCCTTTGTCCCCAGTTTGGTTGAATTGTGTCAAATTCATCCTCATTTTTAAAAAAGTTTCATTGTCGTCCTCACGTGGTATAAAAGTGTCAATTGAATCCAAACATAGAAAAAATTTGTGTCAAAGTAGTCATTTTTCCTATATATCTGTGTCTTCCTTTCATATGTCACTTCTCTGGAGCTATGAAAAGCCTTAAATTGGATAAGGTAAAATGAATATCTGTACTTGATTGTATGAAAGGAAGACACAGAGATATAGAAAAAATGACTACTTTGACACAAATTTTTTCTATGTTTGGATTCAATTGACACTTTTACACCACGTGAGGACGACAATGAAACTTTTACAGAGGACGACAATGAAACTTTTTTAAAAATGAGGATGAATTTGACACAATTCAACCAAACTGGGGACAAAGGAAGCAATTAAACCTATTATTTTCTTTTACTTTTCATTCATTTTACTTTTTATATTTATATTCATCACTCTCTCTCCCTTTCCCTTCTAACAATATATAAACAAAATCCACCCATTTTTCTCTCTACTTTCTTTTCTCACACCACCCACCTCTGTTAAACTTTTCACTTTCATGGCCATCACCGGTGAGATTTTCCGGCAAAACTTAACGGAATTGCTCGAGGAGTCTCCTTCTGGTTCGCCAGAGCTTCACGTTCTTGCCGTCGATGACAGCCTCGTTGATCGCAATGTCATCGAACGCTTGCTCAAGGTTTCTTCCTGCAAAGGTACCCGACGTTGCGAATAGTCTGTTTGTGATTTTCGTTTGCCAAATCGAGATTGGTTCTGAAGGTTTTTTGTGTTTGGAACGGCGGTTTTTCAGTGACGATTGTGGAGAGTGGAACGCGTGCTCTTCAGTATCTGGGCTTGGAAGGAGAGACCGGTTCTCTCGGGTTGGATGTAAGCGAGTTCTGCTACTTAGTTTGTGGCGTTGTTTTCACGTTGGTGTTTTAAGTAGGTTGTTGCTAACGTATTATTTTTGTTTATTGGTTTTGGTGACAGAGTGCGAAGGTTAATCTCATAATGACGGATTACTCCATGCCGGGGATGACAGGATACGAATTACTCAAGAAAATCAAGGTGTGTAGTGTCTTTGATTTTTATCCTCCGAAGGTTGTTTTGTGTTATTAGGATAATTCCTTTTATTTGAGGATTGATAACTGCAGAGTTTGTCGATAGATTGTAAACAGGGAGGGAGTTTATTCTTAATAACACTTCTTTCTGTTAAATTCAGCAGGAGTCTTCCGTGTTTAGAGAGATTCCAGTGGTTATCATGTCGTCGGAGAATGTATTGACTCGAATTGATAGGTAAACTCTCCGTTAGCATACACGTCTTTTGGATCTGCAATGGAATTGTAGGTGCTATCTAGTTTTTTTAATCATTGAACTCTTCAAATAATTTCTATGTTTTGGCATGGATTACAATTTCGATGGTGTTTGTTGTTTGGTCTATGAACTGGCAGGGTGAAGTAGAAAATGTATCGGGAATGTTGTGACATACTTCCTATTGCATCTACAATAAGATAGTATTTTAGTGAAAAAAATACGAGTATATGGATACGATTGTGGAATCCTTTCGATAAGTTGAATCTCAAATGATATCAACTTTTTTCTAACTCTAGCCTGATATTGACAAGGATAGTTATACTGACATACTACCTCAAAATGTTAGTACCTATCTTGTGTAGATCTTGAGTGAATTTGGAGGTAAATGATAGTGAATTTGAAAATAAATTTTGTGAGAATTAGTATAGAATTGTATTGACATGACAAATTAAAAAAAATTATTTCCAAATTCACTCTCATTTACCTTCAAATTCACTCAACTAAACGACAAAAAGAATTATCTTCAAATCCTCTCAAATCCCCTCAAATCCATCCTCTCAAATCCACTCAAATGGCGTAAAAGTCTTTTATAGCCATTAGGACATATATGTGGCACCGTGATTGGTTAAGCCATGATTAGCTTAGCTCCGACAAAAAATCATAACAGGGATCGGGGACGTGCTTTACAAATATTAAATATTTACCAAATTTATTAACAGAATTTCCAGAATAAGTCCCCTTCCCTCGTCAAAATATATAGCCAAAATCCTTTACCTAAGATAGAGGTTTGTGACATGAGTTTTTTTTTTCGTTCTTGTGGTGATATAAGCTTCTGGTAATTTATCATATTGTATTAAAGCATTGCATTTTATAATGCACCTACCAATAATGCATACTTGTATTCCTATGCATGTTTCTCAACAGTTGATTCCTACGAATTGACAGGTGCCTGGAGGAAGGAGCAGAGGAGTTTCTGTTGAAACCTGTAAAATTGTCAGATGTAAGACGCTTGAAAGATTTCATCATGAAAGGGAAAGTGAAGGATGTTGAAAAAAAATCTCTCAAAAGAATGAGGTCAACTGATTGCAGTCCACCACTGTCTGCAACATACTCACCCATCTCTCTTCCATGCGATCCGTCACCATTATCCTCAAAGAAGGCTAGATTGTGATGTGATCACAGATTCACTACTGCCTGTCTCCAATTTTGTCGACACCAGGTGTTAATCTCAAAAGCTTGTGTTGTGTTTTTTGCATTCGTTCACCAATCCATACCTTAGGAATCAGAAAAGCAAGTGTGAGAATCGATAATTTTTTGGCCATTTGTTTGTCATTTGGTCTTGCTCATGTACAGTAGAAAATCATCAATATATATCGAAATAGAGAGCTATTCTGTTACATTTTCTTACCCAAATACCTCCATTCCTTCGTTCTTCACTGATCATGGTTTATTTAACTTTATTAAGTGTAACAATCTTGTATATTTGAATATTTAATAGATAATAAAATATTAAAATTTGAACAGTATGCTCGGTCTTGGAAGTTTAGGAAAAATCATAAGGAAATCGACACAATCTTTCAAGCCTTGTTTTCTAAACTTGGAATGACTCAAGTATTCCAAAGCAAAATTGAGTTCAAAGCTCATTAATCTTGTTCACCAAAATAAACCTTTATTTTGAACTCCAAATAATCCCGAGATTTGAGTTTAATAATGTGTGGTTTATTTGGACCAACAGATTTATTATTAGCGACAGGGAGAAAGCCAATGATCCCTTATTTAGATCAACAAATTTGGTATGATTTGGGGCTATGGAATTGCAAACGAGAGACGAGATTATGATCCTCACATAAGGTGAAAATTTACACGGATTTATTGTAGATGGCTATTACAATGACAAATCTACCCTTACTTTTTTTTTAATCTTTGTTACAAAGCTAGACATGCATATATTAATATTATTATTTTAATTAAACTGTAAAAAGTCCATATTCCCAACATATATTAATAATATTGTCACTTTTTTTTTATAATTCAGTTTGTAATTAAATTTATTTGCAATAAGTCACATTTTATTTTAAATTATTTATACCTATTGAAATGTTATTTTAACTAAATAAATTTATTTATTTAATTAATTTTAACTAAATATATTTTATTTTCTGTTCATTTTAATTATAAAAGTAAAAATGTAATATTACATTTTAATTTATTAAAACATATTTTTGTCTTACACATCCATCAAATCATTCACAAACTCTTATAAACATTTTTTTTAAACCTCTTGATCTATTCCTTAAAACAAATAACATTATTATACCGATCAGATGTAATTTATGGATAATTAACAGGTATTAATAGGTCAGATTGTCTTACGCTTTACAAATATACGGTGTTATTGGGTTTGATTGTCTAAAAAATATATCGATCAGATGTCATTTATGGACAATTAACCGGTATTAACAGGTCAGATTGTCTTACGCTTTACAAATATATTGTATTATTGGGTTTGATTGCCTAAAAATATATTGCACTAATAGTTAATCAATGGACTTGGCTGTCACAATATAAATATACAATTGATGTCCAGGTACAATTATCTTTTACTATCATAATAAAATAGTGACATCTCTTTATGAAACATATCTGACTTGTTCGTCGGAGTGTCTTCTGCAGATCAACAACTCATCAAAGTGGATTGCATTCTCGAATAGGATTGAAGATCAAAATAGAGTAGAGCAAGGATTTAACCGAAACATTTTGGCGCCCACCGTGGGGCCGAGCGACATCCCCATGAAACTACGAGGAACCAAACGTATAGACGTGCGCTCGGCCTTGACATTGTTACTTCGAATCAATACCAGGTTTTGCAACAAGAGTACAAAATTCCATAATAATTTCTAAAAGCATATTTTTTTGTTTTGAGAACTTTCAGGAAAGTTCAACCCTATATCCAACCTTCTCAGGTTCCAACACTTTTTATTATAATTTATAAATTATAATTTTTATTTTGTTTAACTCATATTTAATATCCTCCAGGTTCAGTTTTACGTTCCACTTTTTATTATAATTTATAAATTATAATATATTGAAGCATTTATTTTATTTTGTTTAACTCATATTTTTGTGAGTAAAAATATCCTTTATAGAAAGGTTGAGTCTTACGTTCAACCAACCTTGTTAGGTTCCACTTTTTATTATAAATTATAAATTATAATATATTGAAGCATTTGTTTTATTTTGTTTAACTCATATTTTTGTGAGTAAATATATCCTTTACAGGAAGATTTAGTCTTACGTTTAGCCTTGTCAGGTTCTAATGGCTCCTCATTATAAAACTAAAATATTAAATATTTTATTTAACGCATATTTTTGTGAGTAAAAATATCCTACACAAGAAGGTTCAGACCAACGTTTAATGTCATCTCATTATTGAATATTTTATATTTTTGTGAGTAAAAATATCCTGCCCAAGAAGGTTCAAACCAAGGTTCAACCTTATCATTATAAAAATAAAATATTGAATATTTTATTTAACGCATATTTTTGTGAGTAAAAATATCCTGCGCAGGAAAAAGTTCTAAAAAGAACTCCTATCGCTCGCCGCTCGGCCTAGGAAAAAGTTCTAGAAAAAGAACTCCTATCAGTCGTCGCTCGGCTCAAAGAAAAAGTTTTGGAAAAAGAACTCCTATCAACGTAGGAAAAGGTTCTCGGGCTCTTAAGCTCAAAAAGGAACCCCTACCGTTCGTCGCTCAACANAGTTCTGCTACTTAGTTTGTGGCGTTGTTTTCACGTTGGTGTTTTAAGTAGGTTGTTGCTAACGTATTATTTTTGTTTATTGGTTTTGGTGACAGAGTGCGAAGGTTAATCTCATAATGACGGATTACTCCATGCCGGGGATGACAGGATACGAATTACTCAAGAAAATCAAGGTGTGTAGTGTCTTTGATTTTTATCCTCCGAAGGTTGTTTTGTGTTATTAGGATAATTCCTTTTATTTGAGGATTGATAACTGCAGAGTTTGTCGATAGATTGTAAACAGGGAGGGAGTTTATTCTTAATAACACTTCTTTCTGTTAAATTCAGCAGGAGTCTTCCGTGTTTAGAGAGATTCCAGTGGTTATCATGTCGTCGGAGAATGTATTGACTCGAATTGATAGGTAAACTCTCCGTTAGCATACACGTCTTTTGGATCTGCAATGGAATTGTAGGTGCTATCTAGTTTTTTTAATCATTGAACTCTTCAAATAATTTCTATGTTTTGGCATGGATTACAATTTCGATGGTGTTTGTTGTTTGGTCTATGAACTGGCAGGGTGAAGTAGAAAATGTATCGGGAATGTTGTGACATACTTCCTATTGCATCTACAATAAGATAGTATTTTAGTGAAAAAAATACGAGTATATGGATACGATTGTGGAATCCTTTCGATAAGTTGAATCTCAAATGATATCAACTTTTTTCTAACTCTAGCCTGATATTGACAAGGATAGTTATACTGACATACTACCTCAAAATGTTAGTACCTATCTTGTGTAGATCTTGAGTGAATTTGGAGGTAAATGATAGTGAATTTGAAAATAAATTTTGTGAGAATTAGTATAGAATTGTATTGACATGACAAATTAAAAAAAATTATTTCCAAATTCACTCTCATTTACCTTCAAATTCACTCAACTAAACGACAAAAAGAATTATCTTCAAATCCTCTCAAATCCCCTCAAATCCATCCTCTCAAATCCACTCAAATGGCGTAAAAGTCTTTTATAGCCATTAGGACATATATGTGGCACCGTGATTGGTTAAGCCATGATTAGCTTAGCTCCGACAAAAAATCATAACAGGGATCGGGGACGTGCTTTACAAATATTAAATATTTACCAAATTTATTAACAGAATTTCCAGAATAAGTCCCCTTCCCTCGTCAAAATATATAGCCAAAATCCTTTACCTAAGATAGAGGTTTGTGACATGAGTTTTTTTTTTCGTTCTTGTGGTGATATAAGCTTCTGGTAATTTATCATATTGTATTAAAGCATTGCATTTTATAATGCACCTACCAATAATGCATACTTGTATTCCTATGCATGTTTCTCAACAGTTGATTCCTACGAATTGACAGGTGCCTGGAGGAAGGAGCAGAGGAGTTTCTGTTGAAACCTGTAAAATTGTCAGATGTAAGACGCTTGAAAGATTTCATCATGAAAGGGAAAGTGAAGGATGTTGAAAAAAAATCTCTCAAAAGAATGAGGTCAACTGATTGCAGTCCACCACTGTCTGCAACATACTCACCCATCTCTCTTCCATGCGATCCGTCACCATTATCCTCAAAGAAGGCTAGATTGTGATGTGATCACAGATTCACTACTGCCTGTCTCCAATTTTGTCGACACCAGGTGTTAATCTCAAAAGCTTGTGTTGTGTTTTTTGCATTCGTTCACCAATCCATACCTTAGGAATCAGAAAAGCAAGTGTGAGAATCGATAATTTTTTGGCCATTTGTTTGTCATTTGGTCTTGCTCATGTACAGTAGAAAATCATCAATATATATCGAAATAGAGAGCTATTCTGTTACATTTTCTTACCCAAATACCTCCATTCCTTCGTTCTTCACTGATCATGGTTTATTTAACTTTATTAAGTGTAACAATCTTGTATATTTGAATATTTAATAGATAATAAAATATTAAAATTTGAACAGTATGCTCGGTCTTGGAAGTTTAGGAAAAATCATAAGGAAATCGACACAATCTTTCAAGCCTTGTTTTCTAAACTTGGAATGACTCAAGTATTCCAAAGCAAAATTGAGTTCAAAGCTCATTAATCTTGTTCACCAAAATAAACCTTTATTTTGAACTCCAAATAATCCCGAGATTTGAGTTTAATAATGTGTGGTTTATTTGGACCAACAGATTTATTATTAGCGACAGGGAGAAAGCCAATGATCCCTTATTTAGATCAACAAATTTGGTATGATTTGGGGCTATGGAATTGCAAACGAGAGACGAGATTATGATCCTCACATAAGGTGAAAATTTACACGGATTTATTGTAGATGGCTATTACAATGACAAATCTACCCTTACTTTTTTTTTAATCTTTGTTACAAAGCTAGACATGCATATATTAATATTATTATTTTAATTAAACTGTAAAAAGTCCATATTCCCAACATATATTAATAATATTGTCACTTTTTTTTTATAATTCAGTTTGTAATTAAATTTATTTGCAATAAGTCACATTTTATTTTAAATTATTTATACCTATTGAAATGTTATTTTAACTAAATAAATTTATTTATTTAATTAATTTTAACTAAATATATTTTATTTTCTGTTCATTTTAATTATAAAAGTAAAAATGTAATATTACATTTTAATTTATTAAAACATATTTTTGTCTTACACATCCATCAAATCATTCACAAACTCTTATAAACATTTTTTTTAAACCTCTTGATCTATTCCTTAAAACAAATAACATTATTATACCGATCAGATGTAATTTATGGATAATTAACAGGTATTAATAGGTCAGATTGTCTTACGCTTTACAAATATACGGTGTTATTGGGTTTGATTGTCTAAAAAATATATCGATCAGATGTCATTTATGGACAATTAACCGGTATTAACAGGTCAGATTGTCTTACGCTTTACAAATATATTGTATTATTGGGTTTGATTGCCTAAAAATATATTGCACTAATAGTTAATCAATGGACTTGGCTGTCACAATATAAATATACAATTGATGTCCAGGTACAATTATCTTTTACTATCATAATAAAATAGTGACATCTCTTTATGAAACATATCTGACTTGAGCGTCGGAGTGTCTTCTGCAGATCAACAACTCATCAAAGTGGATTGCATTCTCGAATAGGATTGAAGATCAAAATAGAGTAGAGCAAGGATTTAACCGAAACATTTTGGCGCCCACCGTGGGGCCGAGCGACATCCCCATGAAACTACGAGGAACCAAACGTATAGACGTGCGCTCGGCCTTGACATTGTTACTTCGAATCAATACCAGGTTTTGCAACAAGAGTACAAAATTCCATAATAATTTCTAAAAGCATATTTTTTTGTTTTGAGAACTTTCAGGAAAGTTCAACCCTATATCCAACCTTCTCAGGTTCCAACACTTTTTATTATAATTTATAAATTATAATTTTTATTTTGTTTAACTCATATTTAATATCCTCCAGGTTCAGTTTTACGTTCCACTTTTTATTATAATTTATAAATTATAATATATTGAAGCATTTATTTTATTTTGTTTAACTCATATTTTTGTGAGTAAAAATATCCTTTATAGAAAGGTTGAGTCTTACGTTCAACCAACCTTGTTAGGTTCCACTTTTTATTATAAATTATAAATTATAATATATTGAAGCATTTGTTTTATTTTGTTTAACTCATATTTTTGTGAGTAAATATATCCTTTACAGGAAGATTTAGTCTTACGTTTAGCCTTGTCAGGTTCTAATGGCTCCTCATTATAAAACTAAAATATTAAATATTTTATTTAACGCATATTTTTGTGAGTAAAAATATCCTACACAAGAAGGTTCAGACCAACGTTTAATGTCATCTCATTATTGAATATTTTATATTTTTGTGAGTAAAAATATCCTGCCCAAGAAGGTTCAAACCAAGGTTCAACCTTATCATTATAAAAATAAAATATTGAATATTTTATTTAACGCATATTTTTGTGAGTAAAAATATCCTGCGCAGGAAAAAGTTCTAAAAAGAACTCCTATCGCTCGCCGCTCGGCCTAGGAAAAAGTTCTAGAAAAAGAACTCCTATCAGTCGTCGCTCGGCTCAAAGAAAAAGTTTTGGAAAAAGAACTCCTATCAACGTAGGAAAAGGTTCTCGGGCTCTTAAGCTCAAAAAGGAACCCCTACCGTTCGTCGCTCAACATGGGAAAAGGCTCTCGGGCTATTAAGCTCAAAAGGGAGTCTCCACCGATCATTACCCAACGTAGGAAAAGGCTCTCGGGCTATTATGCTCAAAAGGGAGTCCCTACCGTTAGTTTCTCAACGTGGGAAAAGGCTCTCGGGCTATTAAGCTAAAAAGGGAGTCCCCACCGATCATTGCCTAACGTAGGAAAAGGCTCTCGGGCTATTATGCTCAAAAGGGAGTCCCTATCGTTTGTTGCTCAACATGGGAAAAAACTCTCGGGCTATTATGCTCAAAAGGGAGTCCCTACTGTTCGTTGCTCAACATGGGAAAAGGCTCTCGGGCTATTAAGCTCAAAAGGGAGTCCCCACTGATCATTGCCCAATGTAGGAAAAGGTTCTCGAGCTCTTAAGCTCAAAAGGGAATCCCTATCGTTCGTCAATCAACGTAGGAAAAGGTTCTCGGGCTCTTAAGCTCAAAAGAGAATCCCTACCACTCGGCCTAAAGAAAAAAGTTCAAAAAAGAATTCCTATCAGTCAACTACTCAACAAGTCCAGTCCTATCCCGCTTGACCACCTACGTTTAGCTTTATCAGGTTCCAATGCCTTCTCATTATAAAAATAGATATTGAAGTGTTTACTTTATTTTGTTTAACGAATATTTTTTGGAGTGAAAATTTCTTGCACAATATGTCGCTTGGTACAAAAAGGAATGAAGACTTAAAGCGCATCGAAAATAGACTCCCTAAATACTATAATCCCTACGCACCTCTTTTAAAGCTCATAATAATCCCTACGCACCTCTTTTAATAAAGAGCTTGCTTGGGCTTGGGGGACTTATGTACTATATGAAATATACCGATCGGAATTAATTGTCTTACGCTTTACAAATATACGGTATTATTGGGTTTGATTGCCTAAAAATATATTGCACTAATGGTTAATTAATGGACTTGGCTGTCACAAGTCCTATAAATATACAATTGATGTCCAATTGATGTCCAGCTACAATCATCTTTTTCTATCATAATAAAATAGTGACCTTTCTTTATGAAACATATCTGACTTGAGCGTCGGAGTGTCTTCTGCAAGTCAACAACTCATCAAAGTGGATTGCATTCTCGGAGACGATTGAAGATCAAAAGAGAGTAGAGCAAGGAAAGACGACCGACCCTCAGACCAATTTAACCGAAACAAAACACAAAATTATTGTTTATAAATATAGATTTGAGAGAGAGGAAATTAATATGTTTGAGGGAATACATTGTTGTGGTGTTTGTTACAATGATAATGAAGTGAAAGTGAAAGTAAAGAGATTTGAAAGTAGAGTTAGTAAATGATTTGATAGATTAATAGATAAAAAATATATTTTAATAAATAAAATTGTTAGATTTTATGATAAAAATTATTATAAAATAGTGTAATTATTATTATTATTAATAATTTTTATTTTAATAATAATTATTATCATTATTATTAGTATTATTATTATTAATTTTTTTAATAGTTTTTATTGAGAATTAATATTACTTTTGCTGACACATTAAAAGCTTTTCATCACAAAATTAAAATTCAAATAAAAGTGAAAGATATTTGTATAAACTAATTTTTGATGAAATATTTTTCTTCTCTAGTCTCTTTACCCATGTGAGGATAGAATTCAATAACGTTAGATTCATAGGATGAAACACATCATAAATGTTAGATAACATTATTTACTGATGTCATTGTTCATTTGTTTCTTTTTAAGTGGTAAACGGAAGATGAATGCTTTAATAAAGTTATCAACAGAATGATTAATTAACGAAGAGAAGAAAATATTAGGAAGTGAAGCCAAATAGATAATTTTAGGGACAGTGAGAACACAGAAGATGTATTTAGAGAATATGAGGGTGTTAGAAGTTGACAGAGAAAATCTACAACTTGGGAGCAAAAAGATGAAGATCCAGTTCCATAGGAAGGAAGAGAAGAAGGCACGTTGGTGTTGAGGGGCAACAAGATGAACCCACACGGCGGTGGCTCGAGGGCAAAAGGGGTACGCTGAAAATGCAAAATCTGCAATTTGAGGAACTGACGTACGGAGCCTCTCGTTCAATGCCAGCCATGGAAAGATCTTGCACCGGTGTGGGATCTGCAGTTGCCAAGAAACTGATATTTTCTTTCTTTCTTTTGGCGGTGAAGAAACTGATAAGAGTGCATATGATGAACAAGGACACCCAAGAAGTGGTCGAAGGATGAATCAACTTCCTCAATAAACGCATCAATTCAGGGTGAGTAAGTAGCCATGTCGTTTTCTTGTTTGTAATTTATTCCAAATCACACGTATGGTTCTCATTGCCGCAATCTCTCTTTCTTTACTTGGTTCTTCAATGTTCCCAATGTTTTAGAACGTTCAACCTTTTGATTAATAATTCAGTAAATTAAATAATTTCAAATGTAATAATCCTTTTGCTTCGTTCTTACATATGATAATTCGGGTTTTTGTTTGATAAGTGTTAAAAATGAGTGAACTTAAAACAATTGTATGTTTTTGGCAACCTTCTTTTCTTTTTTTCTTAATTTTGTTCTTATTTGTAATACTCGGTTAGAATGATTATCCGTTATATCTTATACAAATGAAGAATATATGATCTTACAGGCTGATGATGTATACAAAGAAGATATGATTAATATCTTCAAACATTGATGATTTTTAGCTTTCAGTACTGGGGAGACTAAATATGAAGAAAAGCGATATCTAAAAACGATGGTTTACTTATTAATTTTAAATGTAGTTTTTTTTATCTTTCCCTTCCTATCGTACCATATCAATGTAGTATCTACACTTTTATTTTCGCTTTGACTAAGTACCATATAGCATTTTTAGTTTTTTTTTTAAGTATCGCTCAAACGTAACGTATCCTAAAAGCTAATCTAATCTTGATAACGGAATATTCCCTTTCTTTTCTCCTTTTCGTAATACACAAAAGGGGCAAGACGTACCCATCAGAAACTTAACGGAAGGGCATTACCACATGTTGCACTTTGTCGCAAACAGTTGAAAACTACAAATCCATTTAAAATACTCCTCCTAGTTAGAGGATTCCAAACACACCTTCCGGAAGAAATTGATCGCAAAAGTATTCCTTTCTACTTAGGAATATTGGAACATTATTTTTGCATTCCAGAACAGAATTACGGAGGAAAACTGCCGGGGCATCACGGCTACGTCACAAGTGGCGAATTCTCACGGTGACGCTGTTAAGTTTAGGAGGTCTTTGAATCGATTCGACGAGGAACATGGATGATTCGGCGGAGGCGCTGTCGAGGCAGCACAGGACAAGGTCTTACTCATTTACTGAAATCCACTTTTTGCAGTTTTGCTCTTTCGTTGTGGTTAATTGAGGCGAAACTGTGAACTGTACAAGGTTACGCAGAGTGGGTTTCAGTTAACATTTTTATTTATTTGTTCTTGCAGTGAATTCAATTGTGTATTGGAAGTTAGATTCGAGGCCTTATATCACGAGCTAGCTACTCCGGTGAGGTTCGAAAATGCGTTTTCGATCAGCTATAACATTTGCTATTCGATAACTTTCCGGATTGATTTTTGCAGGGAATGTGTTTTTCAGAAATAAAAACTAACTTTCTGCATATTCTAATCAGGAAGGATACTTTTCCAATAAATATCTTTCAGAAGGTGTGTTCCGGAAACCTCGAACAAGGTTATGATGAACATTTTAAAAGTTATTGACGTGCATGTAATGAAGGTACAGGAAGTAAAAGCCAGTTTTTAGCTGCACTTGACTCGTGTGCTAAAAAAGAAACATAGTGCCTAACAAAGAACATAATGTTAACGAAAGGCTGGCGGAAATGAAACTAATTTTCATCATACAAATTGCAGTAAGCAAGCTCGACGATTGCGGCAAACCAAATAAACACCAATTGGTCGTCAAAACATAATGCGGGCAAATCATATTATTTTGACCCAGAAAAGGAACAACCGAGGATATTAAAAAAACAAATAACGTTAAATGCACAGATAAGTTAGATTAAGGGAATTAAAAGCACAAAACTTGTTCAAATATTAAATGCATGTTCGGCTAACGGTTTTCACACCCCAAAATTTCACATGGGCAATGTAAACAAAATTCTATCCACAAATAACCTGTTTTGAAAAATTACACACGTGTTCCATCGAAATCCTTGATTGAAACAGAAGTGTAAAAACAATTAAGTTAATATTGTGCCAACCACTAGTTTACGAACTGCAAACGAAACACTATACAGGAAAAGCATAATGGCTAAGAACAGCAGAAAATTATCATTCGAGATATTAGTTGACCGTCCATTACAATCTTCAATTTAAAAACCTATCTTTTGCCATAAGCATACGCTTCAAAGCCGCAGAAAACCAGATACAGCATCATCAAGTCTTTACCCACCTTCCTATTTATAAAACTGAGCGAACTTACCGCAATAATAATATCTATAACAATACAGGGGTATATTACATTTGGTTGCTTAGTGTGTACAACATGCAGATTTTTTGAGATAAAAGGTCTCGCGATTTCCTTACACATCAACAACTTTACTAATACAAAACAACCAAGCAAGGTAACCAGAAAGTTATAGGGGTACTTCCCAAATCTAATTTACTCACATGTACAGCATGTTCAATTACGTTTACAAGAGTTAACTTTTCATGTGCATGTTTCCACTCTCAATAGCCCAAACGTCTTCTGTTTGCAAAGCTGACATTCCAGCAACTGCTATTACTTAATCACACTGGTTAAATCTAATCATCAGAACGTTCAAACTTGCTAAAATTTTATCATAATTCCGAAGGGATTCCTGTTTTTTGGTTGTTTTGTGTTATCTTCCTGTTGTGCCTCCAAGTTACACCAATTTTGATATTTCAAAATTTTATAATGTATTTTAAAATATTAAAATTAGTGTAAATACATATCATAGAAACAACTAAACCTACCCAGTAAAAAAGCTGGACTCGATTCCTATTCTTTAGCTTATTTCAGAACATCGTCAAACAAAAAAAGGATAGACCTACCACTAGCAGAGCAGCCTGATTATCTATGTATTCTTATGTCTCATAATAGTTCTATTTCTCAAATATTCGAACAATTGTGTCATCTGTCTGGCATCAAATTTGTTGGAAAAAGACAATCAGCAGGTGTACGAGTGTAGCTCATAAATCAAAGAAAATAATAATAATAATAAGAAGGTGGTTCATATTTCTCATAAGATCAACTCTTCCCAAATGAAGCATTTAACATAATACAAGTACAGATTGTATAACCATAGCTCACAAGGCATCGACAAATATTTATTAGTACCTTTCATGTGATCAGTTCCATTGTCTACACTACAACAAACCCCAAACCAGTAACTGCAGGAGAGACAGAGAAATTGATCGTGAAAAACATGCTACCAAATATAAAAAGTGACGACAGATGAGAATATTATGACAATTACGAGAGAAGAAAAAAATATGCAATTGTCAGCCAATTAAATCTTCTGATCCCTCATACTTATATCATACCAAACAAACGAAATAATTTTCGTTCACAAATTTCCATCTTTCTTACACTCTTCCATCTTCCCAAATGTCATCCATTTTCATATAAGTAGCCTACTGATCTTTTAAAAAATTATTGATCTAAATAACTAACTCACTACTCACATTATAGAATCAACTACTCATGTAGAAAGAATTTTCGACAAGCCAATTCTATATATATTTTCATAGTCATAATCCAATTTCTCTGTTTCATGTAGATATTAAAACTGTGCTAGCTTACTCTGTGGGTCTCTTGACCATAGGTGAAGGACCGGGCAGAATATAAAAGAAACTATATCAATGCAGAATGACTCACCAGTTGTTGTATACACAGTAAATGGTTGTTTTGCCCAAATTACTAGTACAAACAAAAATTAAATTAAGTACCAATTTTGAAAGATTACAAGGAGTGAAGATGATGACCGGATGGTAGTTGATTGAAATCAATGGTAGACCAGTCATGTACCACTTATTTGAACCCCAAGGAAGCAGGAAGGACAAATTATTCTTTGACCGAAACTGAATCAAACCTATAAGATCAATGCACAACAATGCCATAAAAATATTCCCATACCTTGAAAAACTTGAAAACACTATTAACCTGTCTTCATACTTACATTTAACACCGGTATATTATCTGTTCCTAAAAGATGATCAATTGGAAACAACAAAAATAAATGTTCAAATGCCATGAAAAAAGCTGTATTTACAATTTTAAGTCATAAAAAATGGATGTAAAAAATCTCTTTCATGTGAGCATAGAATTGGGTATAGGAAAAAGGAGAACCAAGCTATAACAATGGCATATATCTTATTTGTGCAAAGATGTTCCAGTAACAAAATGTTGCAGCCATATTTAACAAATTATAATTTTGCATAACAGATTTGTCAAATGAAGTGAAAGGCTAGAACAAAGTAGCAAACATTATAAACTACAAGCACTTTTGTGCCATCCTTCATGGACGGAAACAATTTACAAGCCAGTTAAATGATTAAAATTAGCTTTTGAAAAACTTTAGTGACTTATAAACAGAGACAATGTAACATTAATATTGGTTGGTGAGGAATGGAGGAAAGGAAGATGAGAGGGACAACATATCACCTTCAAATGCCCTCCAACATTTGGGTGGATTTTATTATCCCTTGCTTCCCCCTTCTTTCCCTTACGTCGTCGCCCCTCCCTTCCCACTCATAAATCAAAGTATCATTCAAAGACGATAAAAACTATAGGAAAACCATACAGATTATGACTTGGCTGATGATAATTATTACCATATAACTTCAACTAATTAATACATAGCAACAAATATCTTAAAGGAAGAAAGGTCATGACACATGACAGCATTGTAAGTGTCTCAGAGTACAACAAATACAAATGCAATTATGTCAGAGAGAGAAAGAAAGAGAGAAAATATAAACATTACACATTCCAACACCACCAAAAAGTTAACATTATCAGAAATTTAACTTTTTCAATTAAACATGATGTTTCAAATATAGAAGTAATAGACTTTAGAGAAGAGAAACTGTACACAAAACATGAATAAAATAATTAGAAGCATAAAGGAAATAACCCGCATGATTTCACCATATTCAATGTATTGAATTTCTATACCACCTTATGTATTCACATACCAACATGAGTACTCTACATTACCACATGCACCATAAGATCAAACGAGAAACAACTTGATTTCAAGGTGCTCAAAAACTCATAACACTAGGCCAACTAGATCTATGAAAATTAGATATCCCCTAAAATACAGACGATGATGCAAAAAAAAAAAAAACAGAAAAGGACAGACCGCGGGCTCAAGACCTCTCGATCATGCTGCAGGAACGTGCCAACTGAAGAGTGAGGTTGCCTCCATGCACACTCGCCTCTGTCTCAACTGGTTCACCCTCATAAGGCTTCCTACAACCGGGACAACGCCCATCCTCCTCCAGAATCCTCTTGTGGCAAAAGAGGCAAAGCCGAAACCCACAGAAACAAGGCAAGAAACTGGTGTCCGTCAAATCCAGATCCTCACAGCAAATAGGACACGAGGAAGGCGTGGAGACACGAGCCCAGGGGACCCCTCCAACACAGCGGCGATCAGGGTTCGGCATACTGTGCTGCTTAGACAAATTGGGCAAACTCTGAGGGCGAAAGGCGTCATCGGCCCTCCATGCTCGGCTACTACCAGAGCCCCAAGGAACCAATCTACTACTCTCGGGTTTTGAATTCGGAGACTCTAAATTGGATCCTTCACGAGGCAAAACCACAGGGGGTGAATCAGAACAAGGAATTTCGTGCTTGTCATCGGCGGCTAAAGCATCTGCCATGGCCTCCCAATCATCCAAGCAACCATCATCCTCGTCCTCACCTTCTTCTTCCTCCTCCTCCTCCTCGGTAATGTTCCCGGAACAGCACCCACCGCTGCTTGAACTGCTGCTGCTGCTGCTCCCGCCACTACTGCTTCCGGTGAAGTTTGTTCCCGAATCATTGCCACACAATACGCCGGCGGGACAGTTGGTAGGAGACTCCGAATCGCTGTCATGATGAATCAATTCGTCGTCTTCTTCGCCTTCGCGCCTCGTGTTAAGAGGCTCCAAGGAGTGCTTGCCGTGATTTACCGACTGCGGCGGCGCGTGAACGACGCCATCGTCCACACCGTCCTTGCATCCCTTATTCTTCACCACACCTGAAACTCTCGGATACAAATCGAAAATACATACCAGAATCAAAGAGTGAATGGATCAATGGAGACAAAAGTGCGCACGTGCGCCTGTAACGTACCTTGCGAAAGCCACTGTTCGCGGCGCGCATCAATTTTATACTGCTTCAATTTTGCAGACCTGTTAGTCTGGAACACACAGGCAATTGTAATCGATGAGATTGATAAGAATGAAAAACCTAATGCATGTATCATTACAAAATTTAAAAACGAAAATAAATCGAACCCTCTTCTTCTTCCCGGGGTTCTTAGTGTTTGCGGCGGAGGGAATCGGCACGGCAGAGATTGAATCGGAAACCATGGCTACGATTCGATTACAGACTAACAAGAGATTCGCAAAAACCCTAATTTGTGAGGAAGGACGAGCAGATAGAAAATTCTAGAGAGAGAAATAAAAACTTAAGATAGAGAACAACAATGGATCACGGTAACTCCTCTGATCCTCTTGCCCTTTTTTGCAACAGAAGAGGTCCAGGTTTGAATCTTTATACCATGTTTAATTACATCACTGCCCCTTGTCATTTATTAAATTCTAACAACTGGGAGTGACAATTTTTGTGGATATTTGAAGACAAACAAGGTTATATATGTAAGAATGAATATGTGCGATGCAACACGACGTCGTTAATATAGTTGCTACGTAAGCACAAATTTAACCGATATTTATTATTAAAATAAACTGTCTCTTTAATTAATTACAGTAATAATTCCCACTTGATTGTTTCTTGGAAAATAATATATATATATATATATATATATATATATAACTTTTATTTTTTAAAACTAATTTACCTTAATAATAGAAGAGTTAATTATAATATAAATAATCTCTTATAAAATTATTAAATCAATTTACAGATAAGGATAGAAAGTATTGTTTGAAATAATTAAGAAAAAGTACATTTCGTCGTTAAATACTCGTCTGAGTAGAAAAATATATATTTAGTTATAGTTTCAATTCTGTAATTAAGTTATGACATTGGTGTCGTTATTATTTTTCTTGATTTTAGTATTTAGATTATAGAAAACTCATAACTATGATTTGATTTTCATTTTTTGCATATTTTATTCTTTCTACTTTAATTTATTGGATTATTTCTAATTTAATTTTATTCTAATGAGTTTGAGATTTAGAATTTGTTAAGAAAGTACGCAAATTTAAGAATTATACAATTTTTGTAGACTTTATAAAATTTGGAAACTAAAATTATGGAAAGAAAAAGAAATTGACCAAAATCACGAAATAAAGATGAATTAAAATTACAATTTAAAAAGTATTAAGAGTATAATGGACTAATAGAGATAATAAATATAATCAAATTTTCATATTTTAAAATTATATTATATATTTTGATTAGAAAATAAATTTATGTATGCATAAACTCTGGAGGAAAGTTCGATGTTTGAGTAACATGTACAAGAACTTATGTTTGACTTTTATTGTCATAAAAGAATAATGTTTACGCATATAAAAAATGACTTAACGATAATTCATATTGTATATAAATTAAACAAGCAAAAAATTATTTATTTCAAACCACCTATTAGTATTAATATTAGTAGAAAAGTCATTACATTTAACAATTAGTCATCATGCTAAGTACAATATCAGTGTTTTTTATAAAAAAACATTAGAGAATAAATAATATAAATACTTATAAAAAACAAAGTTAAAAATTATTATATATTGAATATGGAAAAACAATAAAATCTTATTGGTTGAAAGAGGTTTATGGATATACATAATTTATGGAATGAAATGACACTTGTTATAAAATTATTGGAAAATTATATTCGAGAAATAATCTATTGGTTTCAATATTATGAACAATAGGTTAAAAAATTATGAATGAGTTTTGTGTGGAAATTGACCTTTTTCATAACATTTTGTAGAAAATACTTGATTGAACGAGTTTATATATAACGTTAAGTGTGATGATTTTCACGTGTTCATTTTCTACATGTTGTGGGCACCTTGTCATAAATTGCCAGACACATCATTTTGTTATATATGCACAAATATATAACACCCATATATAAAAATTGTGACAAAATTATCATAATTATGATGTGTCTACCACATAAGTAGTTAATAACCCAAAAAAAAGGAGCAACATTATGAGACTGTTGAACACATCAATGAGGATAATTAGTCAAAGAAAAATAATAAGTCACGTTTTAAAACCAGTTTAAGTGTGATCTAAATGTATAATCACACTATAATCCAATTACTATATGAATCAAAAATTGTTTATTGATTATATTTTTTATAAAATTTAAAAATTTTGTTTAAGGTATATAATATTTAATTGTTCTTTCCAAATATTTTAAAGAGACCTATAATCTAAATATATGACAACATTTAAATATTATTGTTTAAACACTGCGTGTAACATCCCAAAATATAGCATAATATTATATCATTAGTAAAGTATGTAACATTACAGTTATCCAAAATAACTATAAAATTAAAAATTTTACAGAGCACCATAAGTCTAAAATCAAGACATAGGAAATAAACCGAACGGTTCTACAACTAGGTTTATACAAAACATCACATAACGAACCGTTATACAACATTATGTATAAACCGATCGGTTTACAAAAGATAAGCTAAGTCTAATGACTGAACGGTCCTAACTAGGCTGCAGGATCCTCGCCTTTCAACACTTGTTCCACCGAACACTCATCGCCTTTTGCTCACATCCAAAGGATGATCATTGCAAGAGAAAAGGTAATCGGACGGACAATACAAGACAAAACAAGAAAGTAGGGTAAGCTAATGTAATTTAATTATAAACACATCTATACATTTCATACAAGTTCAAACCATGTGAGACCGAACGCTACATCATGCCAACAACAATACAAGCAATCTTATACAAAATGAACACCACAATTCATATATAGACCGAACACTATGACTTGACCATCCGGATTGTATGAAAATATGTAGCTATAGTCCTCCTTGCACTTGTGGTAGTGTAACAGCTGACACCAATCAAGCTACTACCCAAGGTTAATCCTAGAGCTATCAAAATGGGTCACAACCCGCGGGCCAACCCGACCCACCACGATTTTGAGCCGGATTGGGTTTGAAAAATTTGTATTTTTTTACGCGGATCAGATTTCAACCCGGCTCATTTAAACCCAGCTCATGCGGGTTGAACCCTTGGTAGGCCGGGTTGGCCCACCAACCCACCACCTAATTTTATTTTATTAAAATTTAATTTTAATTTTATAAAAAGTATTTATTATTATTTTTTGCTTGAAAAAATTATTTAAATTCTTTATTTTCAAAATTAATTAAACACCCATGTTGGGAGTGAAATTTGGGAGTGAAATTTGTTTAGATTTGAATTATAGAAATTTTGTAGAAAAATTTATTTAAAAAAAATTGTAATTAAGTGAGCTAGTGAGTCAACCGTTTACCCACCAACCTGTGGTGGGTCAGGCCGGGTTCGAATTTTTTTGGCTCGCTAATAAATGAGCCGGGTTGGGTTGGGTTGGCTCATTAAGTGACCAATCCGTGATGGGTCGGGCCAGGTGGCTCGTTTTGACAGCTCTAGTTAATCCCATAATACCTACCTCGGCACCCCGAGGTGGTAGGACCTCCTGCTATTCTCACAAATGAAATATCTCTCCCTATGTGAGAATGATAATAGAATTTCAGGATGAATGCTAGCTTAACAATATCCATATTCATACTTTACAATTTCATAACCATCCATGAGATATTCCTTCTTGGAATTCTCTTCCACAGTTTTGAAAACATAATTCTCATAAATTAACATAAACAGTCAATCATCAGTTATATTTTCACTCATAAGACAAAGAGAACCTGTGAACGTTGGAGACCGGACACCTCCACACTACCCAAAAGATAAGATCAAACGGTCCATAATAGATACAACTGAAGAAATTTCCTAACGTAATTACTGGTTGATCACTAGAGAAAAACCGACCACTAGGAGCTTAGCCCAACCTTAAGAGTTTAAAACGAACGCTTAAAAACTTAAACCAAATGCGTATAGCTCATACCGAGCACTAATACGAGACCGAGCACTACCAAGAACGAGCGCTAGTACAAGACCGATCACTACCAAGAACGAGCGCTAGTACAAGACCGAGCACTACCAAGAACGAGTGCTAGTACAAGACCGAGCACTACCGAAAACGAGCGCTAGTACAAGACCGAGCACTACCGAAAACGAGCGCTAGTACAAGACCGAGCACTACCAAGAACGAGCGCTAGTACGACTAAGAACGAACGTTAATACCAACCCGAAGACTGCCGAGATCGAAAACGAATACTTTTAAAACTGAACGTAAATACTAAACCGAACAACACTAAGTTAAAATATCACTACAACACCAAATACCGCTAAACCCGATTACATGACCTATCCGAGCGTTCAACAACGAGCGCTCTGCTTTCTACATAATTCTACAGAACTTCTCAACCAGTTCACAGGTCCCGGCAATACACAGAAATCAAGCCAATATCAAATTATTCACACATGCACACGTTCAACCAATCATTTCAAACATAAACAACCATAATTAAATTATTAGCTTCCCTTAGCTCGAATAGACCCGACACTTCCTATGTTTCCACAGTTTTGACTAACCAACAAGCAACTTTTAAGGCAACCTACTAATTTCTGATCGGTGAAAAAAAACCAACCAGAGGATCAAAGGCAAAAAATAGATTCAGAGAAGTAGATGATGAACACATGCAAGCTGAACAGTGCTTGCATGTATCAAAAAATACAGAAACTTCAAAGAACGAGTGAATTTAACTTACCAACTCCAAACAACAACTTGATTGGTGAAAAAATAGACTCTTGCCACCAGGGAAAAACTCAGGCACAGCCTGGTTGATTATCAGAAGAAGAAAAATGTGAGAATTTATAGAGAGAAGGAGGAGAATTTTAGAGAGAAGGAGGAGAAAATAAAACTTGAAAATTTAGAGAGAAGAGGTGCATGCAGAAAGTGGCTCGAAGTTTTGAAAAGTTTACTTATATACTCCTGTCGAAAACCGCTTGGTTCAACCAGCTGCATACACTGGATTCCACTTTTCTCTTAATTTAATGGTCGTGATACTGTGCAACTCTTAAAGTGTTGTATAGGGTTTAAGGTTTGTGATAACATATAGTTAATGCAAGCATTAAGAATATTTTAATCACCGTTGTGTTAGAAACAACTATTTTAAAATCTAAAATCGCGTGGTGTGAAACTAAATTAATTAACTCATTTTTAAAACTAAAAAGAATGATCACTAAAAATACAAAGTTATTTTATCTTTACTGGTATACAATGGAAACTTGTTTTCATTGTATTAGTAATGCCTTTCCACACATCGTGAAACCATGTTTATGTTATATATTATATAAACATTTTTTCTTTATGTATGTCTTTGATAATGGATATACATTTTCATTATAAACAATAGTACATAACAAATATTTTTTTTCTGTGATAAAATTATTGATAATTTGAAACGTTACGTATTTTGAAACAATGCACAACAAAAACGTTGTATGATAAAATTGAATATAACAAAAAATAAATATGAGAAGAGAGAAAAATTTAAAAAAATGATAAACTACTGTCTTATAAAAATAAAGGATGAAAAGAACATAAAATAAGGAAAAATATTACAAATTTGGAACCATTTTATAATTATTTGCTAGGCTGTTAAAAGACCACTCTCAATCATTAATCTCTTTATGCTTATGTACATGTAGTTAAATTATACGCCTTTTAATTGTTTAATCATGACTTAACTTAGATTTATATTGAAAACTTATTACCAAATATTGTAAGATCGCATTAAAGATAGCTTTATGTTATTAAGTTACTTCTTTAATAACAGTATTTTCTGTTAAAAGTTTTTTTTAAGAGACTTAGTTTATATAGAATTAAGTTTTGATGAAAAGCTTTAATAAAAAATACTAACTAAATAACAGAAAATTATCTTTAATAGACGTCAAGTTCGATTATCACGAATAAAGAAAACACAACTAGAAGAATATATTTTATCGGAAACGACTAGTCAACTTATAATATAATCATAATATTTTATATATAATGTTTTCCTTTTCAAATTAATTCGTGAAAAAGGTGCGGGTATTTTGAAAGAAAGAACTTTTTTTATTAATACATATATATTAGGGTTGAAACTATTATAAATTCAAGGATTAAATATAGTTTTAGTCCCTAATCTATCAAGCGAATTTGTTTTTAATTCATCTTTCAAAGTAAGGTACATTTTAGTCATTTCTTTCAGGATATTATAATTTTTCGTCCTCAAAAATCAACGGCTTTATTTAACGCCGTTAGTTTTGGTGGACGAAAAATTAAGGTTTTCTAAAAGGGGAGGAATAAAATGTACCTTATTTTGAAAGAGAGACTAAAAACAAAATTCAAAAACTAAAAACATATTTAACCCTAAATTCAAGTGTGAGTTTAACTTTTACATAAATATAAATAAAAAACTGGAAACATATAAAAGAACAATTCATAAACTTATTATTTTTAATTTTTAAATTAAATACAATGAAATTGAACTATGGTTAGGAATGAAATTTCTTTAAAAGAATTATCAATAAGATTATAGCATAAACTTAAAAGACTCATAAAGATCTTATTTTCTTTTTAGAATTTTTAGTCAAAAAATAATAAAAATATTTTTAAATATAATTGAAAAGACAGAAATAAAAAATCCTTACGATAATATTGGGAAGGAATAATTATAATTGTGTAACATCCCAGATTATATAGAAGCATATATAACATAGTAAGTTCACATTTAAATAAAAGAGAACAGCTAGAGTAAACTGTAAATAAAATTTGCTAAGTTTACAGTCATCCGATAAGGAGTCAGAATTTAAAACTTAAGCATACTAGAGTATTTCAAAAGATAAGGAATGATTAATAGAATCCTAAGGAGACTAAGCAGCAACATCATCTTCCCCCAAAGCCTGCTCCAGAGGCACCTCATCCATCTCTGCTCACATCCAAATGGATGATCATTGTAACAGAAAGCGCACCCAAGCAAACACAAACACACAAGCAAGAGTGAGATAGATATAAAAATCATGTTATAACAGTCACAGACAACACGCAAGTAAAGACGAATATACTATACTATACAAACATGACTTGTTGCACTTAAACTTGACTACTCGTCCAGACTTAGAATGATTGCCGAGCTATGGCGGGTTATGCACTCTTGGTGGCTTCTACTGCTTTGTTAAGCCATTGCTATTGGGTTTCACCTTACCACATTCATGAGGTTATTCCGTTATCACTCACCTTGGGCCATACTAGAAGCACCCAAGACTAGGACCTCCTGCTACTTCTCACCACATGGATCAATCCTCTCTACTTGAGAATGAAAGACCATTGGAGTGTCAAGAAAACCCCCAAGACTGAGCTACCATGCAAATCATTCTAAACACACTGAAAGGGCACCACCATGTATCACCCTTGAGGATCATGGAATTACGTTCAATACTAATACTTTCCACTTTAACACCAACATGTTAATGCATACATAAACCCTTAAAGTAACTGGAACAATTAAGTAAAATAGCGTATTGTAATAAATAGGAATATAGGCTGAACAGAAAACAATAACACATAATGGGCAAGACCAAACACCCTGTGAATGGTGGAGACCGAACGATATCTAACTTCCCAAAGGACAAGACCGAACGGTCCATAAATGGTAAGACTGAAGAGTGACCGAACACTATTCAGGATCGCTCACTAAGAGAGACCGAACACTACTCAAGAGACTGAACGCTACCTGAGAGACCATCCACTAAGACCGAACGCTACCAAGACCACCCACTAAGATCGTACGCTACTTAAGAGACCATCCACTAAGGCTGAACGCTACCAGGACCACCACTAAGACCGTACGCTACTTAAGAGACCATCCACTAAGATTGAACGCTACCAGGACCACCCACTAAGACTGTAAGCTACTTAAGAGACCGAACTCTCCTTAAGAGATTGAAAGCTACCTGAGAGACCATCCACTAAGACCGAACGCTACCAAGACCGCCCACTAAGACCTAACGCTACTTAAGAGACCGAACGCTACTTAAGAGACCGAACTCTCCTTAAGAGATTGAAAGCTACCTGAGAGACCATCCACTAAGACCGAACGCTACCAGGACCACCACTAAGACCGTACGCTACTTAAGAGACCATCCACTAAGATTGAACGCTACCAGGACCACCCACTAAGACTGTAAGCTACTTAAGAGACCGAACTCTCCTTAAGAGATTGAAAGCTACCTGAGAGACCATCCACTAAGACCGAACGCTACCAAGACCGAGCACTAAGACCGAACGCTAACAAGACCGAGCACTAAGACCGAACGCTAACAAGACCGAGCACTAAGACCGAACTCTAATTAAGATCGAGCACTAAGACCGAACGCTACCAAGACCACCCACTAAGACTGTAAGCTACTTAAGAGACCGAACTCTCCTTAAGAGATTGAAAGCTACCTGAGAGACCATCCACTAAGACCGAACGCTACCAAGACCGAGCACTAAGACCGAACGCTAACAAGACCGAGCACTAAGGTCGAACGCTAACAAGACCAAGCACTAAGGCCGAACTCCACTTAAGACCGAGCACTAAGATCGAACGCTAACAAGACCGAGCACTAAGACCGAACTCTACTTAAGACCGAGCACTAAGACCGAACGCTAACAAAACCGAGCACTAAGGTCGAACGCTAATAAGACCGAGCACTAAGGCCAAACTCCACTTAAGACCGAACACTAAGACCGAACGCTAACAAGACCGAGCACTAAGACCGAACTCCAATTAAGATCGAGCACTAAGACCGAACGCTATTACGACCGAATGCTAAGACCGAACACTCAACAGTACATGCCCGAACGCTTATCAGTTGCGAAACTGTATAATTATGCAGAATTTCTGCAGAATTATGAACAACACCTAACACAACCATTTCTAACCATTTTTACTAACTTCTAACACCCTTAATTCTTGTTCTATACTTAATTAAACTCATATAAATGATTCTGAACATTCCTACTACCATTCTAAAGTTATTAAGATCAAGTATTGTCTTTTGAAAGATCAATTTCCACAACTTAAGGACCCAATTTTGATTTTACTGCTTCTAACATATTCTAGTCCAGTTTTATGATCTTAACAGGTCACAAATGACTTGCTTAAGGACCCAAAACTCTTACTTCCCAAAATCACTACCTCACTTGCTCTCAAGTGACCCAAAACCCTTACAGAATACCGGTTTTTCCATCTATTCACTGTTACAACATGTCTCTCAGCCCAAACACATCAACATAGACATTATAGAATTTAAATACACCTCAAAACAATTTACATACATTACAATCCAGTTTCACAGTCATTCAACCCAACACATGCAACTAAGTCTTTCTAAATCAAAACACAATATCAACAGTACAACAGTACAAAACTCAACATACAGTTCAAGCAGCCAATTAAAGAAACATTATAGCTCCCCTTACCTTGAAACTTCTTTGCTTAGCTCAAAGACCCGCAACTCTAGTACCCCACACGCGAATAATCTAGACAACCCCCTACAACCCGCAATGCGGTGATCAAGAACAACTCTTAGAGCTAGAATGAACGGAGGAAAACGTAAAGGAGGGTACACTAGGCACATGCAATTTTCCCTAGGTCCCAAACAGCAGAGAATAGTGAAGAGCTACTTACCCGCTGAAGAATGAAAATCTATTCGAATGGTTGCGAAAGTCTCTACGCCGCGGTCACTTGAGCACCACCTAATCCAACATGCAACCACTAAATGTGAGGGAATGGTAGAGAGAAGGCAGAGAGGAATGGAGGAACAAGCTTTTTAGAGAGAGAATGGGAAGCTGAGATAATGAACTCAGATATGAAAAAGTCCTTCATAAGGTCATAGTGCCCTTAGTGTTATGGGTCTGACTGCTTCAACATAAGACCCAACTGCCATATATTTTCAGGCCCTTACAAATTGCACTTCAAGAATCAACCAGTTATAAAAAGTGTGAAATAATTTTTTTCGTAAACTTTATGCATAACTGTTTCTTTTTTAAAAAAAATCAAATACATTTTTTTAAATAAAATTAAGCATCAACTAAGTCTAACTTAATATTTTTTTTATATTCTCTTTTTTCATAAAAGTAATTAAATCCGATACCTTGTTTATATGTTTTTGACGCAAATTAATTTATTATGATGACATTAAGAAATAAAAAGCAATTGAAGTCTCTATCACAATAATTTCACTGCTTTGACTTTTGACAGTGCAACTGGTTGGATCAAAATTGGAAAACCATTAAATGGAAACAATAGGATAGTTAGCATACTTTATACAACACTGTAAAAGTTTTTTTTTTATTAATATAGCGTATATTTTTTTTAATTTATCAATTTAAAAATTTCTTTAAGAAAATATAAAACTACATAAGTCATTTTTTGATGAATAACTTCATAATAAATAAATGAAAATGTCGTCATTAGAATAACCACTTCTTTATTATAAAGTTTTGGACCTAAATCTGTTTCCATAATTTGTTCTCATAAACATTTAAACGAGTAAATTCATAACAAAATTGCATTATTTATGACAAAAATTACAGTTTTAAATTTAAATTTTCATGTTTTTATTCTGTAAACATTATGGAAACGAAGTTTTCTTTCAAAAAGTAAACCCAAACAGAAAAAGTTACTAACTAAACTTTTTATGCAATTTTTCTTCCTGCACCCCATTTTTATTTCTTGCATCCCTTTAAAAGAAATAAATCTTTCTCATAATTGTACCACATCATCTTTTTTTCGATCATTGTCTCTAACTACACTTTCTTTCTTTATCGCCACTGTACTCTTTGAGGGAAGGAAGAAAATTTCATTTTGCGAAACTCTTTTGAAATATGTTCTGAATTATGTTTAAAATCTTATTCTATAAATTATGTTTAAAAACACATTCCGTGTGTTTTCGAAAGTTTGTCTTCAAAACTTGTTTCATAAAATTCATTTCAAAGATATATGTTCTACCAAATTTATTCTGAATTTTTTTTTCGAGAAAAACATTTTAAAATATATTGCGTATGTTTCAAAAAGTTTATTCTAAAAGTTTTATTTCAGAAATCTTGTTATAAAAGTCCTATTTCAGAATTATGTTCTGAATATTCTAAAACACTTGTTCTAAAGGATTTAAAAAGTGCTAAAATTATGAAAGTGCTGGAAGAAAAACCTATCTTTTATGTGAACATTTCAAATAGAAATATATTCTTAAGTTGGAACAAGTTTGAATTGAAACATACTCTGGGTTGAATGGGTATACAAGATTGTTCAATTCGGGGCATTGCTATCGGCACCCCCATGTAAGTATTTCCACGTCCTTCTCGTATTTAACTTGTGGGGCCTTTTCCTTGCAGCCCATGTTTTTATTCCTACACCCCAAATTTCACTATGATATCATTATAACCCTACATATTATATATATAATTATGTAATCAGTAATAACTCTTTATCAATTGTATTTACTATTGTTGCTACTATATTTATTTATCTTAGCACTATTCATGAAACATACTTTTCAATTGTGTTTTTTCCTTTAACTTTCTTCTCCATCCTTCAACTTCAATTTTATAATTATTTATTATTTTTCGTCCATGCACCGAATTTAATTTTAAAATTTGATTTGTGGAAATGGTCACAAATTTTAAAATTCAACAAACAAATAGATTTAGTAAATACCGGATTTCGAAATTCTGTTTTTTATTTTCTCAATTTTCAAAACCGATTTTAGAGTATCTCAAATTTGAAAATCCAGTTTTTGAAGCCTCTTGGATTTCAAAATTTTGATTTTCTAATATTTTGAATTTCAAAATTTGATTTAGGGGTCTCCTAAATTTCAAAATCTGATTTTGTAATCTCCTAAAAATTCGATTTGGTTATTTTTTTTGTTTTATTGTTCTTATTTTTTTTAATTTCAGAGTATTTTATTATATGACTTTGTTATTAATCTTTATTTTAGTTACTATTATTCAACAAATAAGGTGTCCTATATTGATGTCATGTTGTAGATGGTTAAAGTAGCGGTACTCAAGATGAAATATTATCCTTTCAGTTGTATAAAATTACATGTAAATGAGAACTTTATATTATATTTCTCTTCTTTTATAAATGAAATATGCGAGAAAGATTGTACAAATAATTTTACAACTGATCATATTTTTCCTACTGAGTTAATTCAATGGATTCAAATGATTTATTTTTATCTTGGTTTTGTTATAAAGCTAATGGTAAACTTTGGAGAAAAACATATGTATTCTTAGAATGTGAAAAGAGTAGAAAGTACAAGAAATAAAATTTGATGTTCAACCTAGTATATCTAACATAATAAAATATGATTGTCCTTTTAAATTGTAAGGGAGACCCATTGGTAATGGAGTGAGGTGGATATCATAACCATGATTCACCAAAGACTTAAGTGGATCACCCTTTTGCTGAGAGGTTAAAATCTAATAAACATTTGTGGCTTGTTAACAACAATCAATCAATTATATAATGTCGATAACTTACAAACGATCATTAAAAGGTTCCATAACTAAATTACAACAACTAATGATGTTGTTAAAATGTAATAAATACATCAATTAGAGTAAATGTATAAATGAATATGAGGTGGTAAGTGACTTCTTTTTGACTCGTCCAAATGTAGTAAAATTGTTGAATGCATTTAACATTGTTTCCTAGATGGATAACACCTATTAAACAAAAAAATATAGGTTGTCATTAATTGAAATAGTTGGTGTGACATTAATAAGGTTGACTTTCTCAATCGTCTTTGTATTTTTATTAAGTTAACAATAAAATAGTTTCACTTAAACTATTGAAAGACTAAAAGAATTATTTGTTATATATAAGAGTGATCTTGAAATCTAATACTTACCTAAATTTATTTTTAAAATCCAGTACTATCTTGATTTCAAAATTTAATACTTATCTAATTTTTATTTTGAAATCCGATAATAATCTAAAAGAATCCCATTACCAAAACAAATTTCTAAATCTGATTCTCTTATCAAAATGTAAATCGGTTATCTATTTTCGAATTGTTTTATGTATTTACCTTATTCACAAAAGTTTCTTAATAAACAATTTAAAAAAATGAAAAGGATAAAAACTCAGTTAAGTGAAGAGAGGACGATGAATGTGTAGGAGAAAAAAATAATGTAGGGAAGGGAAGTGAATTAAGTTGTGTGGAAGAGAGTGGAAGGAAAGAAGAAAGAAGAATTATGTGGTGCAGGGTTGGTGTTAGAGGGGAGAAATTGAAGGAAAAATTATGTTTGATATTTTCAAGAAAACGAACACAACAAAATTAAATGTATCTTCTTGTGTTTTTTGGAAAAAATAAAATAGTTTTTTATTCGGTTGAAATACACAATAACAAATATTTTTCTTTATTTTATTAAATGAATTTATTGACACGTTTAGAACAATATTTACTCTTAAAAGTTTTATTTCCGAAGGAAAGCACTAGTAAAACTTATGATTCAATAAAGTTGATTATGATATAATGCCTCAAAATAATTACAAAATAACAAGTTTAACCCGTTTCAATAACTGTTACTATTAGCAATGTGATAAACTTATAACAATTTGTTCTTTTTGCTACCCTGATTGATTCTTAACCAAATGTTTTAAAATTTTAAGATTACCTTGATTGATTCATAATCAATTATACTAATTTAAATAAAATATGAAATTATTAGAAGTTTAAGTTCATTGATTTGTAATTAATTTGATTAAAAGTAAACAAGGTAATTTCTATTATAAATAATTCGTTTAATAAGGATGACTCACATTTTAATCAAGACTTTTATTTTAATCAAGACTTTTATTGTAGTTTTTCAATTTTTATACCAATTTCTACCAAATAAAAAGGTTTTTCTCTTTCACTGTTATTCAAATACAGTAAGAGTATGAAAAATACACACATATAAATAAAATTTAACTAATTTTGGAATGGCCAAAATGAAAATATACATGAACATGTGTAGTAAATATAAATTTGTATTGTGTTATGGGATATCAGAGTATTTCCATTAAAAGTAACATTATTTTAGTGGGAGATCTTAATAGTCATTTGAAGGGGTGTTAATAGTAATTCTGTGTAAGTCCTGAACTTTCATCACTATTGATTGGAGCCCAAAATAGTTTTAGCCCATTCGCCACCCAAAAAGCAAATAACAACCTGCTACAATTTAATTCAAACGAACTTGTAGACTTACTTTACAATACTTCAATCTAGTAGAAGTGTCTTTAGTTAAATGGAGTTAAAGGGAATAATATATTTAAAATATCTATAGCAAAAATAACTAAACATAATTTCACATGAATAGTTATAATCACGTGTATTTTTAAAGAACACATTTAATTATGCGAATTTTCAATCAAACATGATAATGTTTTATTGAATAAGGTTGGTGGTTTACAGAAATTTAGTAATGATATTTAAGAGTGAAATTTTGTTTAAATTTGAGGTTATCGGTTATATATAATCATAAAGAGAAAGTTTATGATTTTAGGATTAATATGATGTCAATAACAACTTTACTTAAAAAGCTATTAGTTAAGTTAGAATTATGATTTTTTTTAGCTTTCCTCATCTTACCAAAAGAAAAAAAAAATGTTAATAAAAGAAATGACAGTAATAATAATAATTAGTTTTCAAAGCATTTTTACTTTCTAAGCAAAAAAAAAAACAATATTTATTAAATAAGGAGTGAAACCTACATCATTTAGTAAAGTTCTTGTCAATCTTAGTTTATAAGAGATTTTAATAAGAAATGTAAAAGCATTGATAGTTAACATCAATCTTTATAAAAACTTTCTTATTGTTTGCGTATTTTATTAATTTAATACACACTTTTATTATATTTTAAGAGACTATGTAAGTTAGCAAAAAATAAATAAATAAATAAATAAATATATATATATATATATATATATATATATATATATTTTGTTTGCTTGTTTTCTAGAAAAAGAATTAATGTAAAGAAAATTTTGGGTACTATTCAACCCATATATAAAGCAAAATATATAAATGAGAGGGTATAAATTTGGCTTAATACCTTTTTTGATCCGTTGAAAGAGGGATTGTGTTCAAAATGGTCCCACCTTTTTTAAAAAGTAACAAATGATCCAAACTTAAAAAAAAACAGATCAAGTTAATCCTTTTTGCGAACGACGTTAAAAATTAAACGATGCAGTTGTCTCCTGGACAAAACTTAATGATGTGTCCAGTTTATCTTATTGCGTGACAGTTGCATGACAAGGAGGTTAAAATTGTGACAAAAAAAGGCACAGTTGTAGAAACTATGATTAACTGACGCTCAGACTTTGCTGAATTTGAGCTTGGGTCTGCATTTGATCAACACGGTTGTTCAAAATGGAGGAAACTGCAGCAGATTGAACTTCAGTCGGAACAGTAAAACCCTCCTCCTCTAGCCTCTCAATCAACACATGTGGGAGCCCAAGTTCTGAAAATGACTTTGCAGTAAAAGGAGCAAACTCCATTTGTTGTTTTTCTACAACCCTAAATGCTTTCTTCTTCTTTTCATTAGTGTCAAAGGGATTTTCTTTGCTCTTGAGATTCTCACTAGGTGAACCAAATGGCTTAACCTAGATGAAATTAAAGTTGGAATCTTTTAAACAAGAAAAAAAGAACAATCTCGTGTATGTCCTCCAAATGGGACAAAACAAATATTAATGACTGCTAAAACCCTTTAAAGGAAACTTTCAAATCTGATACGGATAAGAACGAGAAAACCTTCACCTTCAACGAGATAAACACTGACCCCAATTTCAACATAGCTTTCACCACAATGTTTAATCCCAAATCGCAATTTTCATTCTAACCCTAACCCCTCTTTTTTTAACCTATCTCACAGTACATTACCACATACTCAATTTATTTTCTCCCAATTTTAATTTTACACGTCAATAAACCTAACATTGTCACGCAATCACATAAAATTGACACGTCATCAAGTTTTGTTCAGGGAGCAGCTGCACCATTTAATTTTTGACGCCGTAAGCAAAAATGATTAACTTCACCCGTTTCTTTAAAAGTTGGGATCATTTGTTACTTTTTAAAAAAGTTAGGACGATTTTGAACACAACCCGTCTTTCGAAGGATCAAAAGAGGTATTAAACCATATAAATTTCTAATGAATCTTTTTTTTCCTTCCTCTTAGTCTTAAAATACAAAGTGCACACACTATGTTTACAAACTTAGTTTCAAAATATATATCAGTAGTAGCATTGGCTTACTCCAAGTTGTGCCTTTTGGTTTTCTCTGTTATAGATCTTGGCCTAGACACCTTTCTTCAATGTATGTTTCTGAATACTCTTTTATATTGATAGAGACCTTATGCAATTAATGAGACAAAGACACTAATTTGAACATGCGAATGATGACTTTGGAAACCTATTTCGCAGCCATACCTAAACTTTTTAGTTGTGTCATACTAGAAATCTCTTGAGCATATACTCTTTCATGTTTGAAGATAACACTATTTCTATGTCTCCATATATTCCAAATTATAACTACCCACACATGCTTCCAAGCTCTATTGCCTTTGTTACTTACTTAAAATAGATTGAATTGTTGGTACTATACATTGAAAAGTAATACAATTATAAAAGTAATATGAAGACAACAAGGTTAAAATTGATTTTCTTCAGCATCCGATATGTATCTTTTTTTCCATTTTGTTAGTCTATTCCAAATCTTATTGAGAACACATTATTAGTATTTTTTTTTCTCACTGACAAAACCTAAACCTAAATAGGTGAAACATCTTAACATGTTTTTTTATGACTAAAATATGTTACATGGTGGGTTCACACATAAACAAAGTTTCGTTTGCAAATTGCACGTATTAACGTTATCTCCTTATGTCCTATCTTCACTCCTCAAACATATGTTTCCCAGATGTTTCTCTTACTGTATGTATTATGATTGTTAATAATTATTTTAAAAATTGCGTTCAAAATAATTTGTAATTCTTTGACAATATTAAAGTATCATATTATTAAAAAAAAAAACTCGTTTAAAGCTGGTGGGTGGAAGAAGCAGCATTGTGTAGAACAAAGTATAATAATTGGAAATAACCATGTTTTAACACTGCTCCATGTCCGATCTTTTCCAGCATAAAGTTATGGGTTTTTGGATTCATTTTCAACATAAAGTTATGACTTTTTTACTTTTTTTTTCTTCTTATTATGCTTAAAAATATGTTCTTTCCACGTTCTTCTGTTTTAATTACGAGTATCTTAATGGTAACGTGGAATTAAGATTACCATTAAGATGTGAAGATTACCATTAAGATTTGAACCGGTTCGAAGGAGACAAATCCATGAGTGAACTGAAGAATGTCCATCTGAACCGGAGAATTGTGCAGATGTTGGCTCCCACTTCATGTTACATGTCCTTTAGCTTCTTTGAGAAACGTGCCTTGATGGGTTCAAATTTGGAACAGCCATGGATGATTTTTTATTTTTTTTATGAGAACCATGACTTGAAAGGGGGGATGAAAATAGACAGATAGGGGTTTATCAGTTTTTTGTTTGTTTCTCCATTCTTTGTTGTTTTGCTTTAAATTCTGAGTCCTTTATTTCATTCCCATGTGAGTGGGACAATTTCAGATCAATCATTCTGAAAAAAACTGCATGTTAGTATCATTTTAAAATATGTCTGCCCACTCATTTCTCTTCTTCGAACTGCCTTATTCAACATCCTAGATCACTAAGCAGAATCCTTATATACTATAATTTCATCTTTTTTTATAATATATATTTTTATTTTAGTTCCTTACAATATATAAATTTTTAAAATAACATACTATTTTCCTTATTCACTGAGGCCACACTTCGATAAACTGATGGTTTGCATATACTAAAGGAAGAGAGTGTTATAAATTATCTTTAACTTTAATTTGTAACCTATATAAAATGTACGAAAACAATATGAATAAATGACACACGTATGACATAAATATGCAATTTCTTAAGGCAACGAAATCCACGATATCAATAAATGAATCAGGCTCAAAAGTATCATATTAGCATTAACTTTTTTTGTATTATTATATGTACTTTTTTTTACAACGAAAGAAGTATATTTAGTCAAAATCCACATACAAGTGATCCAAAGTGTATGTACTATATACATAATTATTGTTAAGAGTGTCGAGATTTGGTATAAGAAATAATTAGCAAACCCTCGTTTTCCCGGTGGTTAAGGAACACAAAAGCTATGTATGTGTTAAGTATAGATAAATCATAGGCTCAATTATGCATATGAATAAGAAATAGTCATACGTACAATTATAAAGGATAAAATAATTTCTCTGGTGTTTCTTAATTAATTATAAGTGAAAGAGGATCAAATTATATGTATCTGAACAGACAATAATGCAAAGATGACTTCTTACCAATTCAAGAGAGACCAGTCATTTTCCGTCAATGTTTTATGCATGATTTTGAATAGCATCACTGGTTAAGAAGATTGGTCACACAAAGGATCTTTGGCGCCGATACGTTTTTCTTTTTTGTTTGAAAGTTAGAGGTGCGTATCCATCATACGGTACAACACAGCTTTCAGGGAACAGAACCAAACTATCAAATGCTTTGAAAATCAGAAGCTTTGTTCTAATGATTATCAAGCTGAGTTTTTACGCCACTAAATGTTGGAAGCCCTGACATTCGATTGAAAATATCACTATAAATAAGATTAAATTATAATATATATAATAAGTGAATACAAATTTCCCTGTGACTGATTATTGAACGAAGTATAATACTAAATATATTCCCGAACCGTACGTGTTTGATCAACGAACCTAAACTAAAACTAGGAGACTGATTTTTGAATACTTCACCAACTGTATTCCGGTCACTGAATTTTCTTACCTAGCGTGGCAAGGGCTTGATTGTGTAATGAAGTGCTTGGTGAGAAGTTGATGGTATTTCAAGTGGTTGGAAAAGGTGTTGATGCAAATACTCAAGTTAGCAAGTATTTTAGTAGAGTCATAATAATAATAAGTGAAGTGCCTCTCATACACATGCATGTGAAGTAGGTCTCAGACTTCCATGTTTTGCTAATTATAGGCCTTTATAACTATAAGACAGCTAAAATCTCATTGTGGTCAATCATTCTGGAACCTCATTACATTGATTCACGCTACATTATTCCATTCCCAATTCCAAAATTTGGCTTCACTGGTAGAAACCCTTTAAAAGTGTAGACTACTAAACAATGTGAAATTAGTAGTCTTTTATATATTTGACCTTCTTCAAGATCTTGGAATACTGTGCACAAAAAGGCTAAGTTATTTATTACTCTTGTATGTAAAAAGAAGAAAGGTAGGTGTGGAGGTTGAGACCCACGCTGCCAGTAGGTTCGACATTGAATCATCTTTGCACCTTGATAATAACAATGTAATGCTTAATTCAGTACAAGCTATAGCATTATACAAGCTATAGATTAAATCGGATATGGTTATATCAGGAACTACTAATGACAAATAAAGAACATGGGTCCTACCTTCTGCAACTTCTCACACACCTTCAACCAAACAGGTAATGTGCATGACCGTCTTAACTAACTAAACCTCTTACTTTTAATTTTTATACATGTACATAGTAAGATACACCTTGCAAAAATCATGCTCGATTAATGATACTTAAACTAATTAAGATGCTATAATCTTATCAGATTCTTATTACCAACTATAACTCATTGTCATATATATATAAATAATATAGGAGTAAATTTTTTTGTTGTGTTGAATGATAATGGCCTGGTACCATGATGAGAATCTGACACACCTTAATAACAATGTTGGAGCTGAACGTCATGAGTGAACAGCCATGATTGATTATTCCCTTGAACACATAATTGATCTATTCATGTTTGTGGCTATACAAAAATCCTTATTACCACACTCTCTTTACGCCATTGACGTTTTCTGTGACTCCATTTGATTGTGTGTGTGGTGTTAGGTCGCTATAATCATTGTGCCAACATTTTGTATGTACACGTGGAGGCCTTTAACAAGGGCCTTCTTCAATGGTTGAGTAAAATTCGGATGTCTTTAACACTACATTAGCTACCGAGCACATTTTAATTATGACAACCCAAGCCACAAATCTATTTCTCAAAAATACTTATAATAAATGGAGTTTTTTTGTATTCGTCAAACCAGTATAACGATGTCCCTGAACATTTCAAAAATACCTCATGCTATCCAATTAAAAATATCGGAGTTTTTTAGATCCTAATTAAATATGACAATATTTAATTCAGATTTTCAAAGATGAAAAAAACCCATTTTAATTCAACGATATTAATTAAATATGATACTGTCATATTAATTAAGATTTTAAAACTTATACAAATTTTTGATTATTTTTTAATAGATTTGTGTAACTTTTTATTTATATGTATAAATATCATTTTCATAAAATAAATTCACTTAAACATGTATAACTTTTTTTTATTCATTTTCGTTTTTTTTCCAATTTTAATAATGACAACAATATAATTTTCTATTCAATTTCCTAATATTTTTTCTATATGTAAATTATTTTTTGGGCTATTATTTCTTCCCATTAATTTCAAAGTTATTAATATATATTTCTATTAACCAAATGAAAATATGTTTTTTCTTTGAATACCTAATATTATTATATGATTTATTGAGCTTTTAAACACTTTTTAACCGTAATGTTACCGTAATTAAATTTCGGCAAAATCGTTTGACAAATTGAAAATTTATATCATAAAAAGTTGATGAAAAACAATAGTAAAGAAGAAAATAAACTAATAAAAAAAATGCTAAGTACTAAGGACAATAGTTAAGATATAATTAAAATAATATAAATTTATATAACGATTGATATATATATAATTTGATTATGGTTTATGATTATGAGCTCACAAGTTTAACTCTACTGGTCTTAATTGCCAGCATAGATATTTCTATATAATTATAGCAAAATTCTTTACATAGAAATATGACAAACAATTTAAGATTTAACTTATAAGGAAGTTAAAATTAATTAAAGCAAGAATTTTCAATGTTAGAGATTAGAGTTTGTAAAAAAAGCACTATTATTTAAGAAGGTCGATACTTTCGATATCATTAACCAAACTTGCTGCAATTTAAAAGTCAAAGATGTAAACTTAAGAAGATGACTTAATTTGTTAAATGAAAGAAAATTAAATGAATTTAACCTTAAAAGTTGAGAAAAAGCACGTTCTGAGGGAAAACGTGAGATTATTCGTAGACTTTGTGATACGATGATATAAAATAACGGAGACCCATTCCCACATGCAACCAAGGATTATAATACTAATTTTAATAATATAATGACTTAAGCAACAGATTAGGAATTACCAGTAATGTAATGTATTTGGAAATAAGAAGTCAGCACCATGGAAACAAACAAACCCGACCACCCTTTGAGTAGAGTGAAAAAAAGGAGAACATAATAAAAGAAAAAAAAAAAAGAAATTGGCAAACCAAACACGGTCTCCATCAACAAAACGACACCGTAGTTCGGCAGCTGTTCTCGCTTAAGTAACCAGAAAACGACACGCGGTTTATGTCTTCACCTTCACCTTCACTCTCCGCAACTGCATATCCATAAAACCGTTCCTGCCATGCCACTCCCTCGCAAAACCAAATAAACTCACCTGCGATGTTACCGGGAATTCCACCGGCTCCACCACCGGAAAATTAACCGATCATTCGCTGGGATCCTCACTGTAATCACAATGTCGTCGTCACCGCAGAACGTAAAGCAGAGAGTCTTCGCATGCCTGACCAAACTCTCCGACCGCGACACGCAGTCTCTTGCCGCTGCAGAACTTGAGTCCATCGCTCGGTGTCTCGATGCGGTCACCGTGCCAGCGTTCCTATCGTGCATGTACTCCACTGACGCGTCCGACAAGCCACCGGTCCGCAAGCAATGTGTGCAGCTGTTAGGGTTCCTGGCGGAGACGCATGGCAACATGCTCGCACCGTACCTGTCTAAAATTATCGGCAGCGTTGTGCGGCGCCTCCGCGACGCGGACTCGTCGGTGCGATCCGCGTGCGTGAGTTCGGTTGCGGCATTGTCGCGGCACGTCAGCAGGCAGCCGTTGCATTCGTTCGTGAAGCCGTTGGCGGAGGCGCTGTTCACGGAGCAGGACCAGAACGCGCAGGTCGGAGCCGCGCTGTGTCTCGCCGCTGCGATCGATGGAGCTCCGGATCCGGACCCGGCCAGGCTGGCGAAGCTCTTGCCCCGATTTGAAAAGCTTCTGAAGCGCGACGGGTTTAAGGCGAAGCCCGGGCTGTTGACGCTAGTGGGAAGCGTCGTCGCTTCCGGCGGCGCGTCCGGTCACGCGCCCTTGAAGAGTTTGGTTCCGTGCTTGGTAGAAGCGTTGAGCAACGACGATTGGGCCACGCGGAAGGCTGTGGCGGAGACTCTCGTGGTGGTTGCCAACGTAGAGAGGAATTTCTTGTCGGAGTTCAAGGCCGAATGTGTGAGAGTTTTTGAAAATCGACGGTTTGATAAGGTTTGTGTAAACTGTAAAGGGGTTTTATATTTCGTTGATGTTCATTTATGGTAATTTGAAAGTGAATTGAGAGTGCGTGGTGCTTTGTTCAGGTGAAGTTAGTTCGGGACGTTATGAATCAGATGATAGAAGCGTGGAAGCAGATTCCTGATGTTTCCGATGAAGTTACGCCACCCCCTAAATCGCAACCTTCTTCTAAAGGTAATTTGATTTTGAAGTTTTGGATTTTTAGTGTTAATTGGAGAATTCGTATACGTGAGTGTCAATAACGAAATAACTGATCATGTTATGTTCGCTTCGCTGTTGTGGATTTAAATAGAAAACATAATTAGATAAAAGCACGGGTAAGGGGAAAAGGTTATGATCAAAATACGGTTGTTCGATCTTTAGATAAACTCGAAATTTTTGTCTGCTATGATTTAGTGCGTATTGGGGAACTCGTTATAAAATAAGAAACCATGTCTCAGATATTGAAGCTAGGACCATTAGCTTCTATGTGAATGTGAGAAATCACAGTTGGGACTTGAACCAAACGTGGTATAATTAGGGTCTTCATTTGGCAACTTGCTCATTTGGTTGTACAACTAATTTGTTTTGTTGCATTGTCTTTAAGTGTTTTTCATACCTCTTTTCTTTCATGTCTCATTATTGATTCAGAGAATTCAAGTGATAGACGCTATCCTGCTGTCTCTCAAAATTCATGTAGTCCTGGTTCAGTGATGGCCAATCTGCGGAAGAAAAATACACCTTTTAGCAGATTCAGTCCAGCAGATAGTTCTTCTGCTAGCAGTGCCAAGACTAGGAGTGCTTCAAGTGGCAACAACAACAAGAGAATGAGTTCGATTGTTTCCCGAAAACTAAATCATAAGAATTGGGATACCCAAGTTGCTGTGGCTGATCAGGGAGGTCTTCAGGAGATGGATAGAATTGTTTTGGAAAGTAACAAAATGGATAAAAGCAGATTTTCAAAGCCAGAAATGAAAAGGGCACTGCTATATAGAGGTTCTGACGATAGAATACACAAGTATGGTGGGTCCAAAGCTGGATCTCGAGTGGTTCCATATCATGAAGAAAGTCAAGACTCAGTTCCTGTCAGCGATGTCTCTAAAGATCTGCATAGGAATGACAAAGAGAGTGAAGATTTATCGCTGATCCGTGATCAGCTACATCAGATTGAGAAGCAGCAGTCAAGTTTACTCGATCTTCTGCAGGTTTGTTCCCAATGCTTAGCATCAAGTTCCCTCAATAAATTCTTTTATCTGTGACGCTTATTTTGCAAATTGCTAGAAGGAAGGCCGGTTATACTGTTATTGTGTTCAAACTTCATCCTTTTTTCTCCTTTTATGCACATGTAGCATTTGTGCCATTATGACAAACATCTCCAACATGCTCCTCCATATTGTCACAGAAATTTATGGGGAGCTCACAAAATGGAATGCGTTCTTTAGAGACTCGTGTGCATGGCCTTGAGTTGGCATTGGATGAGATCTCTTATGATTTGGCTATATCAAGTGGAAGGATGACTAAATCTGATGTTCATGGCAACACATGTTGCATGCTACCTGGAACAGAATTTTTGAGCTCCAAATTTTGGAGGAAAACACATGGTCGGCATTCTATCCCACGGTTCTCTAGATCAGGTGGCACTTCATCACTTGCTGCCACGAATTACCAAGCCGACAAGAATAGTGAAACCAAGTTGACAAACCATAGATTTAGGCCTGATGGAGGATTCATCACTAATCCACTGGCAGAGATTCATGCAGATTCAAGGAATTTTGCTACATCGGAGCTAGTTTAAAAGTAAGTTAGCTTTCTAAATGCCACTGTCAACATTCGCGTGTGATGTTAGATTATTGAAATGCCAATTGATGGCACTCTTACTCGTTTATTCTTTTTTCCTATTACCCATATTTCTTATTACTTGCAGATGAATGCACAATCTAGAATGCAAGTTTGATCTTTTCATTCTCTCTCAATATGGAAGGACCCCCTTAATGGGAATTACAATTCAATCAGAATATCTAAATTTGTGCCACTCGAATTCCATCTGGTCTTGTTCCAGTTGAAGAAAGGCGTGAGCGGGCTAGACCATATATTCTACGTCGCAGCGCAGAATTTCATTTGCATATTCGTGATAAATCTTTGGACAAGAACAGCAAATTGGAGTGAGTTCGCGACTAAATACCACACTATTTTAAATAAGGTTGATTTTGTATATGTACAGAGAAGTGATAGGCTGCTCTTTTTTTTTTTAATTTTATGATTAAGTATTGTGTTGCATAATGTCTTCGAGTTATGTTAAAGGTTCTCTACACTGGCATGCACTATCGGCATTTCATCATTGGATAACATTGTTTCTATTCTTGTCTCTTATACTTCATGCTACTATTTGTTTAGCACCTTATTGGAAAGGATTCAACAATAAGATTCTCATGTGCAAAAATGGCCATCCCCAGCGCTTTCTAGGTTGTCGCTTCGATATCCTATTACTTAAATGATCAGTGCTCAGACACCGTTAGGTATTTTTTAAAAGGAAATATTAATAATGGACAAATGTTCCTAAATAATAGTTAAAAGTACTGTTAACATGCATAACCTAACGAGTTTGTAAAAAAACAGATTTAAAATGAACTTAAATATGGAAACGATTTAAGTTACTGCAACTATTTCATATTTATGACATGTATAAATATAAAACATGTATAACCTAACGATCAATGCAGGTACTTCATGTTTATGACAAAATGTCTCTTAAATAGAATATAATTTCCTATGGCAACTATTTCATGGAGCCTTGGGCGAGGATATCATAACCAATCTCTATCCAATAATATGACTCTTACAAATTTCAAGCTTCTACGAAAAAAAAAATCAATTTGCAACCAAACTCCAAGAAAATGTGCCAAGCGTGTTTATGAGAATGCCAATTCTTCAATTAGAAGATGATGACGGTATTGCTTCCATGATGGATTACCATGTACAGTATCCTTACTTGACTTCAGTGGAAATGCATATCAAGGCAGGAACAAGTGATAATATGCGAATGTTGAAGTTTGTTTCCTCTACTCTACCCTAAACCATTTAATACTAATTACATTGTATTAGTTATTCTGACTGCTCCTTTTAGCTTGAGTACCTAAAAGAAATAACCACTTAAAAGAAAGGAACTTAAACGATGTTGACGGTGATTATGCGTAAGTTCTAATAATTGTAATCTAGAGTTCTGGATTCTTTTAATCGTATCAGAGAATTCTCCCTTCACGTAAACTGGAGTTCGAATTTAAATGTCGGATTGAAATTTCTAATAAGTTTATATGAAGTGTGCTAAGTGGGAAACAAAAGCAGTCTAAACCATTACTATTTGATTAAAACGTCAGAATTACAAGATTGGGGATTTCAAAATAGAAGACTGACAAGTAAAGTGCCCTAAATATAACAATAGTAGTAATTGTAAATTCAAAGTCAAAGAAAGCAGTTACACTAGAAGACATAAGGAGTGTAAATGTCAACTATTATCTGCTTACACTTTTGTTTGGAGATGGTTAAATAAAGTTGCAATACGCCAATATGCTTCATAATTTAGTTCGCGCTCTCTTCTATCCGTTCAGTAACTACAAACACAATATATAAATTACATATATTATAAGATTACGAGTTATAATTACACTGAATAATCAACTGTTAAAAAGTATAATATATGTAAATATAATAATGAAACGATCACATTCTTGACTGCTAATATTTTACTAAACTTCTATAATTTTAGGCTTTTCTTAACAGTATGGTACAATTCCACTTCAAAATTACATAAATGATACACCTCTTGAAAACAATTACAGAGATAAATAATGTCAAACTAGTACTAGAGAAATCGTGGTTCAGCTACACAACTTGTAACTTGTTAAACTGAAATTCTTTTAAATTGCACGATTATTGTGTTAGGAATAATGTTGTAACTTGTGAAACTGAACTTCTTTTCAATTGCATGATTTTTGTGTTAGGAATAACGTCGTATAGTCTAACACGACTTTGTAAATGTGTTTCAGTTCATTTAAATTAAAGTTAGGGAAGTGACACAACTTAATTTAATTTTCATTGAAGTCGATAGGGGTGTCACGAATTTAGTTTGCAGAGTGGTGCTGTTATGGTTGCATGGATAAGCCGTGGAGTTATGGGACTAGGGTGGGACGACTAGTAAGGAGAAGTATGGAGGGGAAGGAGGGGATGAATTAAGCTTGATGATTTCATTGATGTGTCTAGGAATCTCTTGGTAATTGGAGGAGACGGTGGGATCAAAATTAACAAGTTCTGCCATTCTTCACAACTTTAGCTCAAATACATTAAGTGGAGACGACCATGCGATTTATCGCTAACATAAAAGTCATACCACTTAATCACAACTTCTTTACAACAAAATCATCATACATGTCAGCTTCACAAAACTTATCTCTTCACAAGACTCGTCTCCAGTAAACTATACTGTAAAATGGCCCATCAACATTATTAACACTGGTGTGTTGGATCTTAATTAAGCTGTTATTAAATAAGTGTCAATCTTCCAAATATTTAAAAATAAAGTTGTTTCCAAAATTAAAAGTAAAGTAAACTATATTTATGTAAGTTGTAAATTATTAAAATAAGACTGAAAGAACTGTTGATATATAATTAACTCTTTTTATAAACTCGTCAAAATAATAAAGCTTATGTTATAAACTCCAATAACATAAATAAGCTCTTTTATACATTCTTTTAATGAATCAAACAAGACAGTTATTATTTAACCAAACAAGATTTACTCAATTATAACTTGTTTATGACTTTATTTTTATTTTTTTACTAATTTTTAATTTAAATAATATTTTGCTTATTGATTGAGTATTTGACAAATATCTTTACGATAAAATATAACTTTAAATTTATTAAGATAGCTTGAGATAAAATATAACTTTAAATTTATTAAGATAGCTTGAGATTGGAAAAGAAATCTTTCTTTATGTAAAGAGGGGACTTCTTTGAACAAAATGTAAACAAATTTATTTAGAATACAACTTTTAAAAATTAATGTTAATAAAAAAAAGTATATATCTTAGACGACAATAAACATTAAAAAATGTTTCAAATAAAAATAATGAATAAAAATACAACTATCTAATATACATTCAAATCGTATTAAGTGAAAGCCATTATTATTGTATAAAATGAAAAGCATATATAAGTTACAAATTAGTTAATAGTTAAATAAATAATCAATTAAAAATTCCAATGTATTTTTTTCTGAATATTGACCATTCAAATATGACCTAAAAAATGTAATAGACTATAATTGTACTTCTAACATATGTATGTGATACGTTTCTCTTTCTATATATTGTGTTCTCTTACAAACAAATGTAAAACCTACAAAATTTAGATGAGACTCATTTAAACTATGAAGTCTAACAATATGTTTTAATCTGTTTGTTCATAATGAGTACTTAATGAGATGAACCCAAATAATTCACCAACATCTAAGGTGATCCCTACTCAATATATCTCCATTATGGGGACGGATTCAGTGATTTTTTCCGAAAAAAAGTCACTAAATCCGTCCTCCTCCGTTATCCACCATCTTAAGTCATCGTATATGACCAGAAATAGATTCCAGGGATTCTTAAGACACATATAACACGTGAACAAATAATTATGTATGAGCACAATCTATCAAAAACGACTATCTCTCTATGTTAATTAAGAGAGTTATACTCATCATTTACCATTCAATTATTGGCCAACTAAGTGAAAAAATATAAGAAAGAAACTCACATTACATTTCTACACAACATGATTTGAAATTCAAGAAGGTGGGCTTATGAGATCAAATCACGGTGTCTGCTCATCAGCATCTTGTTTGACAAGTTTCTGCAGAAAAGCACCAAGTGACCAACATTAGGAAAAGTCGTAAAGATATATCTGCTTGAGTACAATTGACTGTAAAACCATGGCATCATAACTAAATCGACAATATCAACCAACACAGAAATTAAAATTAGAACTACATTTTTCCAGCATACTCAGTGACACGGAATTCACTTCAACCAAAACAATCATAACACATTGCATACACAGAAAAATGTGGAAGATCGAATAATCAGAACAGACAACAACATCATCATATAATACGAACCAACAAAATAAATTAAGTCTCTCCCTATCCTGAAAAAGCTACGAAATACGTCTCAGAATTTGAATAAACGATAATTGCACGTAACAGGAACGATCGAGGAAAAGCGAACACGAGACTATGGTAGATTTTAGACAGCAGAGAATTGAAGCACGAAAGGTTAATTGATTGGACATAAGAATCAATTGAATTGAAACGAATAATCATAATTCAAAGTCACAAACCATAAAACCTAGATCTATCGAAATAAGTAATGAAAAATACCGATTTTAAATAAACAAAGTAAACACAGAGATTACGAAAAATAGGAGGTAGAAAGAGAGAGGCAGAGGGTACAGTTTGAGCATTGTGCCAAGAGAGGCCTCTGTAAACGTTGACGGAAAAGGTTGCGGTGAGGTAAATGGTGGTGAATCCGAGAGCGGCCGTGAAAGTCTTGAAAGCATAATCGCCAACCTTACCTGCTATTCCCATTCTCACCCAATTCTACTAACTAGGGCTTACTCACTTCCTGCACTATAATCAGTTTCTCTATTCCTATAACTTTTTTTCTTTGGAGAAAATATAATAATACAGAAATAAGGTAATTATTTTTTATAATTTATAATGAAAACACATGTATTCACTTTTCTAATAACAAAAAATAATAAAATTATAATTATAAAAATAAATATAAATAAATTTTTACAATTTAATTATAGATTATTTATATTTATTTTGTAAATGATTTTTATTTATTTAATTTTCAAAATCAATTAAATTTAAAAATAAGTTAAATATAAATCAAACAATGATAGAAGTAAGAGAGAAAACAAATAGACACTAAAAAGGAAAATCCTTGATAAATATTGATGTATTCACATTCTTTTATTATGACAAAAAATAATAAAAATATAATTACAAAAAAAATAATAGTTATAATTGTATTGCAATATTTTTTTATTTTATAAATAGTTTTTTTTTATTTTAGAAAAAAAGTTAAATAGTTAAATTAAAAAAACAATTAAATAAAAAAGATAAAATTCAAAAGAATAATTACTTAAAAAATAAAATGGAAAATACTTATTTAAATTTTAAAAAAATACTTATTACAGTATAAGATTGGAATATATATATATATATATATATATATATATATATATATATATATATATATATATATATATATATATATATATATATATATATATATATATATATTAAGAGTGAAATTTTCTTACATTATAGTATAATTGTAAAATATTTAAATATTTCTATTGACATATTTAATTTAGCTTTTTCTAAAACACATATGTTAGTTTAATTTAAAAATAATAATTATAGATATTTAGGAATAAGTATATCTTAAAAAAAAAATTCAAATGGCTTATAGCACTTCTTTAAAATAGTCATATTATTACTAACACTACTCTTTAAAATAGTGATGTTACTAGTACAAATAAATTCTACTTTTTCGAATTATTTTTGCATAAATTTTCCATAAATTGAGATGTATATATAAATATTGATCATATCTTGTTTTGTTTTCGATTAGGTATAAAGATAAAGATAGAGTACATATATCTACTTTATCTTGAACTTTATACGTATCATAATAATCACACTTACCTTTATCTTTACATTTGTTGAAAGAGAAAAATTGATCGGTCTAAATTGAAAGGTTCATCTCAGAAATTGATCTTATTATCTCAATTCTTTAATAAGACAAATAGAAAAATATAACTCAGAGAAAAAAATCAAACAAGTCTAGAAAAAATGATTTCTATAAATAGTATGTTTTAAAACTACGATATCCCTTTATATCAAAACTACTTATATCGAAACTTTTTAATATTAAAATAATCAAGTCTCACTAATTTTAAATCATTATCATTTCGCAATTCCTAACATAAAACAATAAATAAAAGATAAATTTATAATATTATTATTGATGATAAATATTTTTCTATTGTAATCTTTTTATAGAAATCATAACAAATTTAATTTCAAATTATATTAAAAAATCATAAATTGCTTTTTGTTTTATTTTTTCTTTTAAAGTAATTAACTTTTAATTCCGATTCTCTTAAATAATTATTTTAAATTACTTTCCCATAATTTTATTTTTTTCCTCCCCATTGAAAAAAAAGAAAATACAGAAAATAAAAGACTCTTTTACTGTAAGTGAGTCTACTTAAGTTTTTTTAATATATATATATATATATATATATATATATATATATATATGAATTTGAATAATACACACGAAAATAAATTTATTTGTCATATATATATGTATATAATTTTTTTGGTGATAATTTTATTTTAATAAGAAAACTAAAGCATAATGAATTATTTAAATACAAAAATTAAAATGAAGTGAATGTAATACTTGATGATTAATTAAACATTTTCAATAGTATCCTCTTTCTATCGATATTCCACCTAAATATGTAAATTAGTCACAGCTACATTAACAATATTCTTTTTACAAGATCATGTTATTTTGATATTTTATGTAATTGACATTTTTTTCAGTAAATGTGTATAACTTAAAAGATAAATAAAATGAGAAAGTAAACAACACCTCACGAGAAGGAAGGAGCGCAAGGGGAAAAGAAACGAAGAAGGTAAAACTAACAGAGACTCACATTCAACTCAATTTTTACTATTTAGTTAACCGAGGAGACTCCAAAAAGTAAATTTTAAATTTTATTCAATGATATAAATGAGTAAATTATTTGCGTGTTATAAACTCAACAAATTAAGTATATCACTAAATATTTTGTTGTACTGACAGAATTACGTAAAATTATAATAATTTCAACATTGTCATTTTTACCCCTAGAATAGTAAGCATCAAGTGTTTAAATAATACCTTCATTGGTCTTTAAAACTAACATCATATTAGTTATTGATGGTAAAAAGAATCTAGTTCAATCAAGAAACAGGTGGGAATTGTTATAAACTTTGTATGTTCTTTTTACACCCATAAAAGAATTAGCTCAATTTCTGAATTACAAAAATAAAGATTAAAATTACCAGCATTTAATCAACAACTTTAAGAAATATAATGCCTTTTTTTTTAATTTTAAGGTTTAATACATTAGTCCTTATTATTGTGATTTTGTTCAAATTTGTCTTACCTTTTAAAAAATTTCAATAAATTCTCATATTTCGTTAAAAATAGTTCAAAATGGTATATTTGAATGTGTAAATTTGAAAAAAAAATTATAACGACGTGAGCAAGGTTTAACCGAGGGTTAAATCAAATTACCCCGACCTAAGAATCTTATCACGATTTCTGGATTGAACAATCTGGTGAAATTGGTTTTGTAATCACTATGACATGGTGATTCCTTGAAGGTGAAATTAGGAGAGCGTATGTACGTGAGGTAAGTGTTGCTAAGCCTAGCTTACTTACTTGATATTCTTGTTGGTGGATTTGGAGGTTAGGGTTTAAGTTCGTTTTTTTGTTAAATATACCTATTTTGTTTGATTCATGATGTTTTTGGGTATAAATTTTGTAATGATACGTTATTTGTCACAATGTTCACCGCAATAACAACACACAGTTCCAACTAACAAAATTATCTTTTACTCTAACTTTTTGATTAAAATTTTCATATCACATATCCTCCTCCTTTGTCTGACAATTTCACATCTTTTTCTTCAATCTTTTCTTCATTATACCACTTGAAAAAGTTATAGCACATTCCTCTTGAAAATCCACCCTGTTATTCACCAAACAAACCTCACTAACCCTAACCTTTTTCTTTTACCTAATAACTTAAACTTTAAACATTTCCACCAAGTCAATTCACTTCACATTGTCACATAATCAATAAGTGCACAGATCATTCAGTTTTTACCACAGAAACAATTGCACCATTATGCATAAGTCAAAAAGACCATTTTGAATTATTTGTAATGAAACATGGGATCTTATTGAACTTTTTTAAAACTAAGGATGACTTTGAAAAAAAACCCCAAAATTAAAGACCAAATTATATATTAAACCTAATTTTAAAACCCCAAGTGCCTGAAACTCGCAATAAAAGTTCAAAAATCAACATAATGCATTTTTAGATGCTCGAATCACGCAATTCTTTTCATAGGCAACGGTCAGCAAAACAAACATAGAAGGAAAACGAAAAAGTACACCCGGAATTAAAAAACAAGATTAAATATATAAATATATTTTGAATTCTTCAGTGTAAAATTGAGATAATTTTATATTCTTAAACTTAATTTGAATAAATATAATTATTTCAACCCACAATTTAATTGACATTTGATTAAATTGCACTAAAAATGTAAACAATTCAAAATTTAACAGAAACATATAAACATATTTGATATGTAAAAAAACTTTAACATAATTAAATTAAAAGAACTATATTAATTTAATTTTAAAATAAAAAAATAAAAAAATACATCTAAAACTATATTAATTTAATTTCAAAATTAAAAAATAAAAAATATGTCAAAATTTTGCAACTTTAGAAAACTAACATCATAAAAGCAAACATCACCAAAATTTGTATTGCAAACAGAACCCTACAAAAAGGGTAGCAATTATAATTTTATGTTTCATATATAATATGCCAGAGATTTCTAAGCTATGGATGAAAGAGTAATAGTTGATATATGGTTATAATATATAATATTAACACATTCCAGAGCTGTATGTAGGTAAATCGTCCTTCAAAACGCCACCTTCGGAAACAATTGCGCATTTGGACTGTGCTTTGTGTCCCTTCCCACCCATCCAACCAACTCATCATAAATAGATGGATCTACTACTGCCACCATTTCTTCTCAGACAATGATATAAGCTGCAAACCAAATCCAACAAATATATTAGCTTCATCCCTTTTCACCACTACCAAGTAAACCTTGTCATGATCACATCTAAAGCTCAAAACAACAATAATCAGAAAAAATGAGATTAGTTTTTCCATAACTAGTAAGAAAAAAAAAATCAAACTTTGCAAGTAGTATAAATCACACATGCAATGACAATATCTAACCTCACAAATGAGTGTTTATTTTTAATTGCAATTATACGGGAATATAATGAAGACTCAAGTGTCAAGGTCTTTTTGGGGAAGAAAATGCATAATACGTAAATTAAAGATTTCAAAAGCCTGCCACTTTAACTATAAAGAAGGCTGGTGCATCTTGAGTTCCATACTTAACACAAAAGTAATATTAAAAAACAAAAAAGACATGCTAGAAAGTAGAAACATAGAGTGAACCCAAATCATTGCTAGCATTTCATTCAAACAGTGCTGGCAATTTAAAGTAAACAGAGGGACAGAGTTTTTTTTTTGTAATAAACAAAGGATTTATTAACAAAGGATATATACAAATGGTAGACGATAAGAAATCCTCAAAAACTACTCAATCCGAAATTAACTCCACTCGAAATAAAAATCGTGAAAAACAAAAAGAAAAATAGCCGAATCATAGAACCAAGAAAGAGCTAGCAGTTTTTCAATGTTACAGACTAATACAAAACTAAGGAAACAGGATATTTAAGAATAGCGAGAAGTCAAGAACCAAACAGAAAAAGTCAACTTGCATTTGACAAAGTAAAGTTCTGAGCAAGGAGAAACACATAAATACTAAGATTTATGAGAGATTTGTTAGAAGTCCCACATTGACTAGAGATAAGGTCATTTTATAGTTTATATGTGGGTTCAAACCTCACCTTACAAGCCGATTTTGTGGGGTTGAGTTAGGCTTAAAATCCACTTCTTAATATAGTATCAGGGTCAGGTTAGATTCTATCCTAGCGAGATTTGTTTGGACATATTATTCCACCCGTTATCGGACCATTATCAGATCACCAATTAATGTCATATTTCGAGACAAAAATATTAGGTTTACTGTGTGATAATTACCTGGTCGGAATAAGTGAACCATATATGCCTGATGGGTAAAGTGTGCTACTAACAGTCAAAAGTTATCTATTCTAGGATCCATAACACTAAAAGGGTGTACATAATAGGCCAATGTGAAATAGACACACAAGACATTTATACATTGTAAAACTCGGTAAGTAGCATATATAGAAGTAAACACAATTAGAAGAAACATCACCAGAATAAATAATCATAGTCCAGAGAACTTGATTTCCATAAAGAGGAAGTGTTTTTCAATAACGAGAGCCATATGTCAATCCCAGAGAGATGGATGTTTCTCATACTAAAGATACGGGTACAACAAATATACTTAGAAGTACATGCAAAGAAGGTAAAGACATCCACCATTAATGATTAAAGGCCATAGTATAGAGAAACTATAGACACGCAATCACCACCACCAATCTAAGGCATAGTTGACAAGACAATAACTCAAGGGAAATGAAGTAAAAAAAAAGGGAACCGAGTCCTACACAAACCTCTAAAGCTTAAAGTAACTCAACTTTTCAATAGGCTTACCTTAATTGGAATCATCATCTCCAAGATGATGCCATGGCTGAGAAAGAGCAATGATAACAAAGGAATGAAGTCAAAACAAAAGGAAGATGGTACTACAAAATCAATTGAAAAATAGTAATATCTTATAACAGAAAAATACAAAATTGAGCTGTGAAGTGTGAAGTAGACAACATAAGAAATGGACGATTAAAGACTCATAATGCAGACAAGCTTGGCTAGAAAAATTGCTCTGGTAAAAGGGGTTTGATTGGACACTGGACAGCTTTTGAACCTCAAACCAAAGGGAGGCAAATGATTTTGGCTGTCTCTATTACCAGACCATAACCCTGGAGTCAAGAAAGAATCTCTGTACGATATTTGTCTACAGCCAGGTTCAAGTGATTCAATGGCCAAATTTCGTAAGCATTCGTAATTATATCATATGTACGGGTTTTTAATAAGAAGATTCATTGACTGTTCATTGGAATGCCACACTGTTTGTAAAAAATAAGATCAGTGGCTAGGGAAAAGAGGAATGTGAAGGACTTGAGGAATAGTTGAGAATTTCAAAACAAGTGTAATAAGAACTTGAGTAAAGTGAAGATCATCCAGCTCTAGAGTTCTCTTCACCAAGCAAGGAAGTATGATAAGAGTATAACAAAATTACCACTTAGTAGAACAATTTGTCCATTTCTAATTAGGTATATTTAAAATTAGCTAAATATTAGTCAAAGTGAACGGTTGTCTGCAGCTAGCAACCTAACTACTATAATGCTATGACCTTGTTTGAAAAAAAGAGTAGTTTATTTAACAGTGGTACACAATCAAATAGTACACACACACACATATGCCTGCACAAAACACTGAAAGATGGAAACAAACATTCACAAACTACCAACCTGGCGAGCAACCTGTGCCAGTCGTCGGCTGTCCCGAGATGATTCAGTCATTGTGCAAGATTTCTTAGGATCCACATGAGCATCTTGCTTCTCAGCACACTTTTCCTTTGAATCGGTATTATCTCGAGAGCAATCTTCATCACAGCTAACAGCCTCCTTCTTACGCTTTCTACAGAATGTGTACTTAAGAAACCTATCACTTGTCGGTCGATTAGAAACCTTTGCATCTACATCAGATACTTTTGGGTCCATTTTATCCCGTGACTCATTAGATGCTTCAATACTTTTATAAGCTGGAACCTCTACACTTTCAGCAGACAAACTATCTTGTCTTGTTAAATCTGATTTATCCATTGGTTCCTTGTCAGCTTTAGTTTTGCTCCGAGTGCTACAGGCTTCAAGTAATACTTCCCCATTTTCAGTATTGCTATGAGTTCTTGATTGCTCATTCATTGCAGTTGTGTCTGTGGGTACATCAGCAACAGAAGACGTTATATCCTTCTGAGTTTCATTTTCATCTACTGTTGAAGAACTCACCCTTGAGGGATCATCGTTATTCAATACAAGTGGAGAATGTTTTGCACAAGATAGGCCTGATTCTTTATTTGTTTCCTTAACCTGGTTAGAATGTAATCCAGATTTAGTAGCCTTCCTTTTCCCAAATCTTCTCTTTTTTCTATGAACTGGAGCTTTGACAAGGTCAACATCTGCTTTCACCACTTTAAGTTCATCTGGTTTCTCCTTTTCACAAATAATATCATCGCTGGCATTAGTTGACACAGTTGATACGGTCATCGCTTTACCTTCTTCATGCAGACTCACCAAAGTTTCACCCTCTACATTATCTAGGTTTCCTGAAACAGACACATTGGCATCAAAAAGGCTCCTTTCAAATGCATGTATTCTCTGAGTGCATCCATTTCTGTAGAGCTTGGGCTCTTTCCTCCTAATGACTATGGATGCAAAGTCTGGGTTATGAATGTAGCAGTTGTTTGTATGATCATGTGACCCACAGAACTTACTGCTATCAGTGTATCCATTTATAGTTGGCTTTCGGGTTTCAGAAACAGAGACCGATTCAAGCTGTAAACCAGGTGCAGAATAAATAGATCCATCATGATGATCAAGTCTGTTCTCTTGCAGAAAAAAATTTCCCTGAGCTATAATTTCATCTTCTTTGTTTTGCTCCACAGGGGGGTGCATTTGGTGTTTCATCATAGTCTCCAGCTCAGCCTGGGTTTCTCTCAACTCTGCTCTTAAGTCTCTAACTATTTCCTCGGCTTCCTGGAGCTGAGCTTCAAGCTCCTCAACTTTCTTCTGCTGATTCAATGACATCAGCTCTGCTTCAGTGACCTGCAAAGTGGTCATTCATTAGACACGGCAGAAGATGAGACCACACAAATTTGTTGGCTTCAGCTGTATTAGCAGCTAGGTTAGAATATTGAATTAATCTTATGTTAGCATGCAGCATGAGTAATGTTATGATGGTAGTAATCTTTCATTGTTGAAAAATCACTGCATTTGCTATGAGTTGAATTTACTTTAAAAATCTGAAACAATAATACAATGTATATTTCTTTATATGATTTCCCAGTAATAGAACAAGTTTAGCATTCAAAAATATGCAAGCATGAAAAGTATCTAGTAATAGTCTTGTCCCTGCATTCACAATCAAGTCCGCTTCATCCTCTAACTAGATGTGGTAAATTGATGGAGCATTAGGCAATTACAGAAGTACCAGTGGATACCTCTGACACCAAGACACGATTATATCACATACTTTATCAAATGTGTATTGATTGCATTCCTTTAATAACCACGACAAAATGTCACAAAAACAATAGTCAATCCCTTTTATTTTTAGCAAGAATTTTCCGACAAACAACCCTGTGTTTCAGAGATGAAAATAAAACAAGAGTCAATGACCCGAATCTTAAAAGACAACAACAATGTGACAGTTCCGAAGAACTCTTACCCCAGGTTAAAATGTCTGACACCAACCATACCAATGGTATCACAGAATGAACTGAAACAATACAAGCATAACCATTACAAAGCAACCCACATTTAAGCAATTGAAGATGTTTCAAGAACTCAACGAAAAAGTAACGCGTTTCCGTTATCTACAATTTCCTTTCTTCTCCCACCCACATGCTAAGAATTTTTACATTGAACTCATCAAACTGATGCAGGCAATTAGCCGGCAATCCGAACTAACACAGTGAAACGGGAATCTCGAAACATTACTGATTACTAATCGAGAACAAAGCCATACACACAAAACCACAATCACGAAGCATGAGTAGGGTAACAAACTCCAAATCAAACACACCAATTTCAAAAAAAAGCAAAAACGAAGCGTAAAAGGGCAAAGAAAGAATCTTTTTATAAAAGGAGACCCCTTTGCAAGAGCGTGATTTTCAAACCTTAGAATCGAACATTTGTTTGAGCCTGAGCAGCATTCGAAGTGCTTCTTCCTTGGTAGAAACAAGTTCCTGCTGAAAGCGCGAGGCTTTACGCTCCGACACCATGATTCGCGCCGCTGCCTCCTTCGCCGTGTTGAGGATGATATCGGCGTAAGCCTTCTTCAACGCCGTCAATTTCTGATCAAAAACACAAAACACCCAATGAAAACCCAAAACACCAAACGCACCATAAATCACAAACGACCGTCCCCATTACCATGAACCCAGAGAACAATAAAACCAAACCGATTTTCCTCGTAGAAAAGAGAACAATAAAAAACAGAAAACGACAAAACCGCGGTAGGCGGCGGGAGAAGCAGTTGAAAAGGGTGAGCGGAGCAACAGAAGGGTAAGCTATACCTCGGAATCCTCCATTGTTGTCTAATGCATCCAGGAGTGGGTGTTAGGTGATTCGGTTGAGTTGAGACCAAACCGAAGAACAGGAACAACAACAACGGAAACAAGTGAATGATGATGCGATAGGAGTTTGTTTCTGTTTTTCTTTCTTCCCCTCTTCACAGTGGGAGCTGTGTGTCTGTTAGGAAGTGAGAGCGAAATGACAAGATTGTCCTCCGCGTAATAACATTACACTCACCATGTCGCAATCACAAACCGTAACACGGGAGCGGGGCCCGTTGATCTCTTCGCCTCCCCGTTATATATTTTCTACAGTGGGCCCCTACTCTGCTCCACCACCTCCATCTCAGAATGGTGACGTGGACCGCTTCATCAAACTGTAACTACTAGAGCCTTAAACGCCCACGTTTTTAGTTTTCGTCTTTTTAGGTTTCCTTTCAACGCAAAATCCACCTTTTATCTTATTGGATTCTTAAAATAAATATTTTTGAAAAATCCTTTTACCTAAATTGGGAACATTATCATAGGCGAAATCACATATTCTGCATCTTCTTCCTTTTTTTTTCAATCATAAAAAAAGACTGACAGAATTTAAAAATAATAATTATAAGTAGAACATAGTATTTTCATGTTTGCATTAAAAAAACAAATTAAACTTTTTCTTACAATTAAAAATAATTATCGAACATAAACATTAAAAATCCTAACTAAATATATAAAAAGTAGTTATAAAAAATAATCATTTTTACATTTTTATGATAATAAGTATTAAAAAATTAAATTAAATTTTTTCTTACAGTTAAAACAATTATAAAATCTAAACATTAAAAATTGTAACAAAATATATTAAAAGTAGTTTTAAAAAGTAAGCCATTTTTTTATTAATTTTTATAATTGCATTGATAAAAATATTTTCAATCGTTATCTGAAAAGCTACTTAAAAAAGATAGATAGGACAAAGAATACGACGGGTACCAGTTAAACAACTAAAAATATAATATTATAGTTAACTGTTATAGACTGTGTATAATATTTTATTATAATAAAAATCAATTATCATATATTAAAGATATGATCTAAGTAAATGGGTACATAGATAAATAGTGACGGATAAATTGATTAAATAATTATTAAAGATCATAAATAAGATGGATTTTTTTCTAATTATTTATTAGTTGGAACATATTTTAAGTTATCTTTCACCGTTTTTTAAAATATATAAGAGGTTGTGTGTGTAAACATGGACATGTGTATAGATAAAAAGTAACTATTAATAAATAATATTATTATTGATATTTTTTATAAATATTTAATTTAGTTTAAATATTAAGTTACAAAATTTACAAGATAAATAATAAAATACAATATATTAACAGGAATAAAATTGATAATTAATTGATACTCATTATATATAATATAAGTGGATGGTAGTTTTATTTTATTAAGTTGATTTTTTATTATCAAGTTAAATTTAAAATATTTTTAGTCATTAAAACTATAACTTAACTCATGAAAATTTACTTATCCTTTCTCACCAAGATCATTGCGTTCAGTTGAAAAATACCACCCTCCAAATACAATGTTCCTTTCTACCGTACTTTGTTATCTTCCGATTCAATACAACACAACATATTGGATGCAGCAAAAGGATCTACAAAATTATTTAAAAGATTTAAATTAAAGATCCTTATGCATGTGCATGATGACTTTAGAATCCCTCCATTTATTTTTGCATGAGGTACATGTATTAGCTTGACTTTTTCGATATAGTATTTCTAGAAAACAAAGTATTTGTTGCTCATGAATGTAATTTCATTTGACTACATATACAACAAATAAATATTCTATACTTTTTGCACCATTTGCTAAGAGTAAAACATCATAATGAATGTGTTACATTTGGATCAGCTTTTGGCATATGGGAAAGTTAAATATCTTATTTGGTTGTTTGAAAGAAAAAAAAATTCAAAACAATGAGAAGCGTAACCCAAATATTGTTATGATTGATCAAGATCATGCCATGAAAGTCTTATAAAATAAAGCGCTAATCGCAAAAGCTACGTTGCTAATTTTAAAACCTTTGCTTCACCCTTGTTTCAATTGTTCCTAGATTTTTTTTTCCTTCTTCCACATGTTGTGATGATTGTGAACAATGAGTTGATGTTGATTTTTCTTCAGTATAGGTAGAAATTTTTTACCAATTATAAATCACTTGACCATCTATAGATGCTTAATGTTCTCTCCAAAATCACTCAATTACATTTTTTTTATCTTTCCTTTTTATATCTCTTTGATTTTCTTGTCTTCTTTTTATTATCACGAGTAAATTTACTCTCTAAAAAGAGTTTATCTGGTTAGAGTGTGAGAATCTCAGAAAATTCGAGAAGTTCCTTTTGTATTTTAGAAAACTTGTGCAATACATTGAAGACAAGTCTTTAAAGATGGTGAAATCCGTATCTCATTAATCAAGTTTTGTTTGTATTTTTGTCAACATTTACAACAATCTTAACGACTTGTGGCTCACATCAACAACACAAATCCAGATAATAAAAACATTGTTTTCGGAACTCACGATCTTTGTAAAACTGTTCCCGGATGTGTCAAAAATTGAGGTCTTTTCTAGACAGGACTTTTGGCGCAGACAATAATGTGTGTCTATCCTATTAGACATGTGTGGAGTTGTTACTACTCTCTCATCTTCAAAACCCGACTCCAGTATCCTTTCAAAACAAGTTGAAGATTGGATTCATGCGAACAAGGTATGTTGACACACTTTACTTAGTACATTGTCTAATGACTTGTTCGATTGTATTGTTCTAATAAGGAAGCGAAAGATATTCGTGATTTGTTCTCAAATATACTGTCGAATATGTCGTTAGACAAAGATTCGTCATAGGGAACTACTACTGTTGGGATACTAATGAGTATAAGAACATAAAGACTTAAATCAATGAGTATCATAAGTTGCTTGAAGATGTCAAAGTAGAAACCATAATTCTACCAAATGAGTTTCTTTTAGAACTTATAATCGAGAAATTGTCGTCATCCTTGACTAATTACAAACAATAACTAAAACACAAACATAAGCAAATATCATTTCCAAAACTTATTACACATATTATCATTAAAGATACCAAGAAGGAATGTGTTACTACAGTAGCTAAAGCTTTATCCGTGAAAGCATATATAATATAAAACAAATCTGCTTCAAAAAGATACAAAAACAAACCTGGTCACAAAAAGGAAAACAATTTTTGAATTTCCCTTTCTAATGGATCTAACCCCACCTTTAAGAACGAGGGAAATTGCTTTGTATATGGAAATTCATACTATCATGTACCATAGTGCGGGTATAGAGCAAAAAATGACAATCCTCCTAAGGCAAATATAGATTAAGGGGGATATATTGTTGTTGTGATAGTTTCATAAATAAATTTGTTTACCAATGTGAGCAAGTGAGTAGTAAACTCTAGTGCTACCAAAAACATTTGTGCAAACAAAAATGCTTTTACCTCCTATAGTAGTGTAGAGATGGAGAATAACACATTTATTTTAATGATTCTAGGACAACTCTTGTCCTAAGAAAAAAAGGTTATTCTAAAGCTCTCGAATGGGAAGACTTTGTCTTTGAGAGGTGTATTACATGTGTTTTTTATTATAGTTAATTTAATATCTGTAACATTATTGGTAAAAAATTGGGTTAAATTGTCATTTGAATTTGACAAGATTGTTATAAAAAAAATGATAATATTTTTGTGAAAAGAAGATATTTTGATCAAGGTCTTTTTGTACTTACTATTTTCGAAATTATTAATGAATTTTGTTCTTTTGCTAATATTATTAGTTCTGATGTATGAATTCGTTGATATGTTAAATTATGTTAACTTATTTAAAACAAATCATATATATTTGGTAAAGTTTATTTTATAACTTTTATAGATAATTATTCTATACATCAAAATGTACTTAATTAAACAGTGAAGTCTTAACGTGTTTTTAACTTCAATCTTAAACATTATTCAGCCTTATTCTATCTACTGTGATGCGTATAAACAATTTTCATTACCTGTTTACTAGACTTTCATCACCCTTTAGGTATTTTTTTCAAGTATTCAATTATATACATATTGCGTATTATATAAATATAAATATTAATTACATTTAATTTAATTAAATGTACACAGCAAAGCATAGCGTATGCCAAACGCAGGAAGCTTACGTACATTTCTCCCGCTTGAAGGTCGTTTGAAAATCCGTTACCGCCAATTGCCCCGGGTAAAAGGATCCGATTGTATTTGAACCGTTGTCCAGGGGCTCCACCGCCAGATACATTTGGGCTTATCGGGTCAAATAACCCGATCACTTCCCATTTTTACCATCCCTGACCGTTATCCACAAAGAGCACCACGTGGCGTTTCCTCAATTCTGTTACCATCGTCAACCTCAGTCTCCTCTCTCCAACTTCTTCCACCTCCATTTTCCATTCTAGCACAGCTCTCGTCGACATGAACACGCCGCCACGTAACTGTTTTCCCAACTAAGTTCAACGACCGCGTCGCAGAAAATGACCCTTTCCCTTTCACCTCCTCTCTCTGTGCCCAGCCCTTCACCTTTCTCTCCCGCGCTCCTCAACCCAACCGCCACCCTCCGCCAACTATTATTCGCAACTTCCCCCAAACGCCTTTTCCAGTTCCAATCACGCGCCACCAAGTTCAAGGAGCTCATCCCCATAAATCCCTCCTTGACGGTGGAGAAGGGAAAGTACAGCTACGATGTGGAAACCCTAATCAACCGCCTCACCGCGCTGCCGCCTCGTGGGAGCATTGCGCGGTGCCTCGACCCCTTCAAAAACAAGCTCTCCCTCAACGACTTCGCCCTCGTGTTCAAGGAATTCGCGCAGCGCGGCGATTGGCAACGCTCGCTGCGTCTCTTCAAGTACATGCAGCGCCAGTTGTGGTGTAAGCCCAACGAGCACATATACACCATCATGATAACGCTCTTGGGCCGCGAAAGCTTGCTAGACAAGTGTCGTGAGGTGTTCGACGAAATGCCAAGCAATGGCGTCGCTCGCACCGTCTACGCTTACACCGCCATCATCAACGCCTATGGCCGTAACGGCCAGTTCCAGGCCTCGCTCGAACTCCTCGATGCAATGAAGCAGGAGAGGGTTTCGCCGAGTATTTTAACTTACAACACTGTGATTAATGCTTGTGCTAGGGGTGGGCTGGATTGGGAGGGGTTGTTAGGATTGTTTGCTGAAATGAGACATGAAGGGATTCAACCTGATGTTATCACTTATAATACTTTGCTTTGTGCTTGTGCTAATAGAGGGTTGGGTGATGAGGCTGAAATGGTGTTTAGGACCATGAATGAAAGTGGAATAGTTCCAGATATTAATACTTATAGTTATCTTGTTCAGACGTTTGGGAAGTTGAATAGGTTAGAGAAGGTTTCGGATCTTCTCAGGGAGATGGAATCTGGGGGTAATTTGCCGGATATTACTTCTTATAATGTGTTATTACAGGCTTATGCTGAATTAGGATCTATCAAAGAGGCGATGGGCGTGTTTAGGCAGATGCAGGCTGCAGGGTGTGTGCCGAATGCGGCCACGTATAGTATATTATTGAATTTGTATGGGAAGCATGGGAGGTATGATGATGTCCGTGAACTTTTTCTTGAGATGAAAGTAAGTAACACGGATCCTGATGTGGGTACCTATAATATTCTCATACAGGTCTTTGGGGAGGGAGGGTACTTCAAGGAGGTGGTCACTTTATTTCATGACATGGTGGAGGAAAATATTGAGCCCAACATGGAGACTTACGAGGGCTTGATATTTGCTTGTGGGAAGGGTGGACTTTATGAAGATGCCAAGAAAATTTTACTTCATATGAATGAGAAAGGAATAGTGCCGACTTCCAAGGCTTACACTGGGGTGATTGAAGCATTTGGGCAGGCTGCACTGTATGAAGAGGCTCTTGTTGCATTTAACACTATGAAAGAAGTTGGAAGCAACCCAAACCTTGAGACCTATAATTCGTTTGTTCATGCATATGCAAGGGGGGGATTGTACAAAGAAGCGGAAGCAGTTTTATCCTGGTTGAACGAATCAGGTTTAAAACGGGATGCGCATTCATTCAACGGCCTGATTGAAGCTTTTAGGCAAGCAGGTCAGTATGAAGAGGCTGTAAAAGCTCATGTTGAAATGGAAAAAGCAAATTGTGAACCTAATGAGCTGACACTTGAAGCTGTGTTAAGTGTATACTGCACTGCTGGGCTTGTTGACGAGAGTGAGGAGCAGTTCCAAGAAATCAAAGCTTCAGGATTACTGCCCAGTGTCATGTGCTACTGCATGATGCTAGCTCTTTATGCAAAGAATGACAGGTCAGATTTCTTTTGGTAATATTGCTGTGTTTTTTTTTCTATTATTTTAGCTGTGCTACTTTCTGATCTGAGGTTGAAGTTATAATGATTTGGTGGTTACAAATACCAATCGATGATCTCAAGCATGCTACACTTATAGGATTGTGTAAATAGTTGAATTCAATATTTTGGACAAAATAACAGTTGAGTTGTGATGATTCTAATTCCAGTACATTATGTTATTTGTTTGTGGAATTGGAATAAGGTTAAGGTGTGGCTCATTATCAGAGCGTTAAGGTGTGGCTCCTTTTTCTCTTTTTCTGAATATAGGAATATTAAATAAGCCCATGAGACCAATACCAGATGCAACTAACACGAAATCACACAGTTGGATAGTCTTAACCTTCGCTAAATTATGAATAAGTCTTGAGGTTCTATTCCATACAATTTTCTAACATGATTAATTTATTTTCCAACAATCCTTTTAGATTTTTGGCGACAGTTTGCATCTCTTCTGATAGAAACTTCCAAAGTTGACCAGCATTATAGGAGGAAAAGTTTCCATTGACAGAAAAGAGTAGAGATTATTGCAGGACATTCGAGAGGCTTGGACTCTCCCATAGTAATCTGAATTTTCTCTATCAAATCAGATGATAAAATCTCCCTCTCAACACCTTTACTTATTTGTAAACAACTTTCCTTATTTCTCTAATTCACCTGTCCCCCAACCCAACTAACTAACCAATTATTCTACTAATTAACTATGGGGATTACTTGTGAATACTCTCTTCACCCTCCTAAAGTTGCTATCGGGCTCCAGCCATTGGAAGCTTGATGACCATGCCAACCACAATTCTGTAGTCCTAAAATAACTTTGATCTTGATCAAACACAAATACGCAAGTATGTTCATTCAATCATTTTTGTCCCAAAATACTGAAAACGGGTCTATTTCTCCAGGGTCAAACTCTAATTTGTAAGTGTGCTTGTTCTCTTCAGGTGCTCTGTCTTCTGCTCTCTTTTTGGCCTTGAAACCTAGTGTTAATGCTTCTGAAACTTTGCTGTCATCCTCTCTTTTGTTGGGTACAGTTGTTTGATAAGAAAAATTAGCCTTTAACAATTTCTCTTTTCCTCCATCTCTAAGACCCATTTCCTGTCTCTTCTCATTGGGACTATTCCATCAGTTGTGGGGAAGAATTTTGCTTTAGCAGTCTTTGACTGATCCATTAGGTAAACAGATTGAATAGCCCTTATATCTCACCTGCAATGTTTCTAATTTGATGATTCAGACCTTGGCCTCCCTTTCCTTTGGCAGTTAGACTGATCTACATTTGAGTTGGGTCCGGTAGTCCCACGTCATCTCTGCATGTTGACTTTTCCCTATGCTTGTTGCAGTTCTGGAATTCAGGAACAATACTCATTTTCATTGGTGCCTCTAACTCCAACATATAATTAGCCACCATCTGAACATCAAGGGATGATGGTTCTGGGTGGGGCAAGCTTAACCAAGCAGTTCCATAATTTAACCATTGTTGATGATCCACCTCTGTCCTGGCTCTAGTAAGAACCCAAATGTTGTGGCTATTCTATCAATGACGATTGATTGATAATAAAACCCATAACCCTCTCCACGGCAGTCACTTGTCCTTCCGACCTCTGCTTGTTTATGTGGCCATCCACTTGGATTGTTTTCCCTTCCATTCGTCTCCACTGATTGGCCCATTAGCCTCTCCCATTTGTTTCTAGTTTGTTACCTCCTCCTTCCTTCAGGAATCATCTTCCTTTAATCTTCTCGCAACAAAGATCCTTCAGGTATGAGTTGCACTAAGTTCATTGCTGCTGATAGTGATCCATTAGAGGGCAGTTTCAACCCTGTCCTCATGTCTTACTTGGTCAAACCTATCTTGAATTGTTCCTTGTATTCTTGTTGGGAGACGTCTTGCCTCAGATCCAACAGATTTCATCAGGGTTCTGGATCCTGGATGGTTGAAACCTCCTTATTTAAGCAATCTTGAATGCTGCCCATTTTGACTTGCAGGTCTAGAATTTTGAAAGTTACAACCAAGTCAAAGTGTGCCCCTCTGTGGCTGCTTCCACCTGCTGCACTCGCTTCCATGTCTACTTCAACTTAAAATATCAAATATCTTTACATTCTGGTGGACCCACCCATAGGTGTTCTCCAGAGAACAGAGGGATCTCCTTTCTTGCTTCCAACAATGCCATTCTTGCTTCCATTTTTGACAATACCCACAGCATAATGAATCTTCCCAAATCACAAGATGAAATCTCCTTCTTAACCCCTGTTCTTGTTTATAAGCCGCATTTCTTTCATTGTCCTTCAACCCATGTGAGTGAATAACTCTTTTAATAACTGTATCTACTGTTTTATTAGTTATGCACATTTTTAAGTCAAGTTATAACCGATGAACAGTTATAAGTGTCGCTGCTAGACAAGTCTAACTGTCACTGTCAGATTGTTATAAATCAATAAAATACATTACTTGTCATCTCTATATTTTATGCCTTTTTGGTAGGCAATTTCACGCATTTGGTGTTAATTGTATGAATTTTATTTTGCTTCATATAGATGATGTGACTTCCCAATAGGCAATTTTGAAATTAAATTATGGCAGCTGGTCCCCTTAAAATGATGATTCGGGAGGACTTCACGGAAAAATATGGTTTTGAATTCAAGCTTTCAAGTCATACATGTTATTTGCATCACTGAAGTCGTCTTAGGGTATCTCCAGTAAAAAACTCAATTAGGCACTTATTTACTACTAGACTTCACACCTTCAGGGTAAAGAGTGTTGAAATGAAATAAAAAAACTTATGGGAGTTTTAAGCACTTTTTATAAGCTTAACCAAAAGCCTACAAAGTGATTATGCGTAAGATAAGCTCGGTAAAACTACTTTCAAGCATACCCTTTGTGAGTAATGTTGTCCTAGTAATGTGAGTGAGTTCGCAAGAATTTGTTTTGGCAATTTAAAATATAAAATTGCCTAAGAGCCTTACACAGTGGCACCAAATTACTTTTGAGGACAACTTGATCATGGGATGAATCCTAGCCGAGCCATTTTACCCACACCAGCATTTCCGTATCCATACTAGGTCACAGGCTACCCTAGTAAGTAACGAAAACAAATAAATAAGGATGTAAAACTAAATATGGATATGAATCATATTTCCAAGTCCAACTAAACATAAATGATATGATGGAACTTTCAACAACTTCCAGGACATTTGTGTGTTTATTAGATAATACTCTTTCTCACTTTATGTTAAATGGGGGAAATTCTTTTTTATTTATTTGCTTTTGCGATTTTCTATCTCTTCTTGTACCAAGTAAAGTCCAAACTCTAAAGCTTTGATTTGACTTTTATCACCTATTAATTGCATTTTATTTCTAATATATTTTAGCTTACCTTTTTAATTTTTTGGACTCAGATTAAATGATGCCTATAATTTAATTGATGAGATGATCAAAATAAGGGCGTCGGATATTCATCAAGTAATTGGACAGATGATCAAGGGAGATTTTGACGACGAGTCTAATTGGCAGATTGTGGAATACGTCTTTGACAAGCTCAGTTCCGAAGGATGTGGGTTGGGGGTGAGGTTCTACAATGCACTGTTAGAAGCTCTTTGGTGGATGTTCCAGCGAGAAAGGGCTGCTAGAGTGCTCGATGAAGCATCAAAGCGAGGGCTGTTCCCTGAACTTTTTCGTAAAAGTAAACTTGTATGGTCTGTGGACGTACACAGGTATAGTGGCAATAAATTCTTTTTAAACATTTGTTATTTAATAAATGAAAACATACAACCCCCCCCCCCCCCAGCGTTGAGGCATTGCCCTCAGCTTTCAATTCAAGCGATTCTGCAATTAGCCATTATAGTTTCTGAGGTCTCCATTGCTAATTTATGTTCATGTAGAATTGTTAACTTTTGGAGATTTCAGTACTTAATTATGATTTTTTTCTAAATTACCAACGGACAAATTGTTAGTTTATGGAATTTAAGCGTGAGAATGATAATGCAGTTGAAACGATAACAGGACAGGTAAATGTAACCATTAAAGCCTTTCTCAATTTTCAAGAGACAGTAATTGAAATTGAAAGTTGAGAACTACATTTTTCTTAGCCTCCAAAATTTAGGTTTTATGCATTTTTATATTCAACGGATTGTGTAAAATCTAAGACTTTATTTTCTTGCAGAATGTCAGAAGGTGCTGCATTAACAGCACTATCAGTTTGGCTGAACAATATACAGGAAATGTTCTTGAATAGCGAGCATCTTCCTGTGATTGCAACTGTTGTTGTTGTGTAAGTTGCTCGTCTCTAATAACTTATTATCTGCACCGCACACGAGTTAAGCTTTTTTTATCAGAAAAAAGGTGCTATATCCGGTACATGGAGTTTAGGTTAACGGTTAGCTCTTCTAACGTTGATATGTTTTGTTTTCCATTTAATCAGTCGGGGTGAGATGGAGAAAACCACAGATGCCCAAGATTTCCCTATCGCAAAGGCTGCCATGTCATTCTTGCAGGATAATATCCCATCATCATCCTTTACTTTCCCTGAATGGAACAAAGGTCGCATTGTTTGTCAGCAGTCACAACTAAGACAAATTCTGACTGGCACTGAATCGTCTTCTAGTAAGAAAAAAATGGATAAATTAATATCTTTGAGTAATACCCCATTGACTACTGCTGGTGCTATAGCATCCAAACCTGATGGTAAAGCTAACGATGTTGATTCTAGAACCGATAGTACGAGAACTGAGCTTCTAACCAGTGCAGTTTAAATTAGAGAATACAGAATTTCAATTCATCACATTCCCATGCCCTGTTTTGGTCGATTGAAATTAAGATAGTTTGGGGCACGTATTTGTTTCACTTGCACTATATATTCCCAAGTGGTCGGCTTTCAGGTCCCCAAAATTTTGGTATATATATATATATATTCTCCAGGTATTCATCTCAGTACTTGTCTTTAGCCACCAACATATAGTTTTACAGGATGCAAAAATTTAAAGGCCATTGGCAGGTTGGGTTCACTGCTTTGGTCTGTACTGATAACCTGGTGAGTCAAAGATGGAGTGGCCGCTGACCCTTTTTTTTTTCAGTTGAAAATAAAAATTATTTTGAAAAATTGATTTTTTTTTATTATGTCATCTTAAGATTACAGATATTGTGAACTAATTGTTAGCTATTAGTTATAAAGAAAGAATTTGATGTATAAAAATAATGATTTTTAAATTTATTTGATGAGATATTAATTAATTAATTATAAATTAAAAAAATAATACATTTTTAATATGTATATAAAATAAAAAATAATAAAATTATAAAGCTTTTTCATAGTGTATTTATTCTGCTGTTGACCTATTTTGTCATCTTAGCAAATAAACACATAATTTTTACGATAGTTTTGTTAAATATGAGTTTTTTTAATATATCTGGTCAGTTATAACTTAATTCACTGTATCTGGTTTCTCGATTATGCTTAGGGGCAGAAAAAAACCGAGTTTTTTTGTGGATATTTTATTTGCTCCTAAATTCGTTTGTGACAAACGATTTCAATGTTAGGAGGGGGAAATCGCACCTGTGATAACATCCATTTCAAAACCAGACCTCAAAACAACTCATTCGGCCACCAGCAATCAACAACTCTTGAGCCTGAAATTTTTGTGACGCTACTTTCGGCCAGCATGATCAACGAAGGTAATTATTCTTATAACTTTGTGTGTCACATCCAACATATAACTATTTGCTTTAGACTGACAACAGAGTCTGCTCAATGAGCTCACTGCATAATTATTTAAGTTATAATTCAAATTATGAAACCACAAAGTGTTTATTTTAATAAATAAAATTAAAAAAAAACTACTCAAATAATTAAAATTTTCCTCCTTAGTCAGAAATCGGTTTTAAATAAAATTTTCAAACCTTGCCATAATCATACATTTCCTGTTTCTCTTACGTATGTTTCATGTAAAGCTCGGCAGAGCGATCTGACATGAGAATGAAAATGAGTAGTTAAGAAAGTGAAGTAAGATCTTACATGAGATTTGGGGTTTAATATGAGAGAAGATGTTTGCGTTGAGTGAATGAGAAAACCATGAGAATAAGTAAATTTGTAGCGTGAAACGTACAATTGTGGGAAAATATTGGACAAAAGCATTACTTTTTCAATCTTCATTTGCACAGTACAATATATGATGTGTTAAAGTAGGATTGGAGTGGATGGCCCATAGTAGACTTTTAACTTCCTCCGTTGCTTAATTTCTAATTACATCATTTTCTTTTAAAAATCAAATCTTTCACTTAGGTAGATATATTGTTGTAATGTCTTACATGATGTGTGATGAGAGCCATTTGAATTTTCCTCCCTTCATTTTAAATTTAGATGCCTTCTGCAGCTGATAGAGACCTTTATACTTCCTTTAATTAAGACTGAAATAAGGATAAAAAAATATATTATTTGCATAGAAAAAAACAAGTAGGGAAGAAATAGAGTTTTCTTTTTTTATATATATAATTCTTCAAGATTCTTTAAGGAGAAAATAGATGAAATTGTGCAAAGTAAATGTACGGTGATGATGGTGCAAGAGGTTTTATACATAATCGTTTGAAGAGTGAGGATCTGAGATTGTAGCTGTCATTGACCTGCTTTATACCTTTTCTTAAGCAACTTTAGTTCAAACTCAATAGGGAAACAAAGTGATTAAGGCTACGTGACACCCACCTTACTGCATTTTTCTCTTTACCTTTTTCTCTCAAACAAACAAAAACAATGAATCATCTATATACTTCACCGCTACCTACTACGTTTACAACTTTTTCATACAAAAAATCTCAAATATTAAACCACTTTTATTTTATTGCTCAAGTTATATTGTAAAAAAATTAATTGAATGAAAATGAAAAATCATGATATATAATATAAATGATTTTATCGATATTCAAATATATACATAAAATGAATAGGGTAAAAAATTGCTTCTTATAATTTTGGTGAATGTTTATAAGACACACTTGATGAGATTAAGACGGGAAATAAAAATGGTTATATGCTCAACTATACAACATTGTTTATATATTCAAACTATGAAACTTTTAGTAAGATAACATGTTCCACTAAAATTAAATAAAAAAAAAACTCCACATTTTTCCCGATTTTAAATGTTACGTCAATTTTAATGGAATCAAACATCAATTTCTATTTATTTATTTTTATTTGTTAACAAGTTAATATTAATTTGGCCACTGTTTTTATTCTAGTAACTATTGTAGTATGCAAATGTTGTATTAGAGTGTATAATGATAAATTAAAAGATTAATATATTTTTAGTTTTTAAATTTTAATAATTTTTTTTTAAATTTTAACATCTTTTAATTTTTAAATTTTGAAAATAAATAGATATAATCATTTCAATCTAATTACAATCTAATTACGTTAAAAAAAATTAATGTATAAACACTATTTTACACTATTTTTCATTAATTTGAAAACATAATTAAATTAAAAAATCTATATTCATTATTTTTAAAATTTAAATATTAAAATGTATCAAAATTCTATAGAAAATGAATTTTAATTTCACAACAAATTTTAATCTCTTAAAAACATTTAATCTATATTAATTAAAGAATTACATGGAAGAAATATGTTTATGAAATAAACAAAAAATCAGTAAATTTGATAGGAAATTTTGATTTGATACTTACTGTCTTTTGATCCTTTGTTATTTGACATGCTCTTTATTTAATGTTATTTGTATAAAATTAAGATGATTTTTACAAGATGATGCCACTTCGATTTTTCTTCCCATAACTCGGTCCTGTCCTTAGTTTTCAGTGTCTGAATCGTCTTTGTTCAATAAGAGAGAGAGAGAGAATAAGTATTTAAAGAGGCACTCTGGTCAACTTGGTACAGTAATAAGTATGTTTTAATTAGTTTAAGGTTTAGTCATCTCATAATATAATTATTGATTTAAACATATAATTAAGACTTTAATTACAGTTTTGTATTTTCTCGCCAATATATATCACTATAATAAATAAATATTTATACCATTATATAAGAAATAAAATCGATTAACTAAAAAAGTAAAAATAAATAAAATAAAACTAACATTCAAAATTATATGATAAATTATTAACATCAAATTTCGTTTTTTGTATATTATTATTTTTATTATCAATATTATCGCTTATTAAAATAATATTCTTTTAATTGTTTTTACTTATTTATTATTATTAGCATGTGAAAAATAAAAAAAACATAAAAAAGTAATGGAAAAGATGACAACAAATCGAAACTGACAAAAAAGTGTCCGTCTGTCTACTCACGGGTCTGATACAAGTCTCTATGTCAATGTTTAATAAAAAAAGAAATTTACGTCTATATTTTATATATTTATTTTAATTGAAATTTAAATTATAAAAATATAAATGCAAATTGTTTAGATACTAAACGGAGTATTTCATTCTACATTTTCAACTCATCCTACACCTTCAAAAATTCCACATTTAATTTTTTCGTATCTCATCCTGTACTTCCAATTTTTTCAAAACTTTATTTTTAACTTTAATAAATATTTTTCATTTTCTTTTCTTTTTTATTAAAAACAATCTTCACTATTTTAATAATAATTTAATTTAATTTAATTTAAAATTTAAATATTATTTAAAATAATTTTGTATTTTAATAATTATTAAAATATAATTTATATTATAATAATAGTTATATTAAAAACATAAAAATAAAATAAAAATAATAATAATAATAATAAATAATAATAATAAATTTGATTTAATATATTCAAATATATTAAATTATAATAAAATATTAAAATAAATTAAATAATTATTAAATTTTAAATAAAAATAAAAATTTTAAAAAACTTATTTATATATTAAAATCTATAAAAATATGTTAACCCTTTTGCTTTTTATTTAAAATTTAATAAATATTAAACTTAAATAAAAATTATAATATTATTTATTATATTTTTATATTTTAATAATTAATAAAATATAATTTATATTTTTAAAATAATTTTATTAAGAAAATTGAAAAAATAATAACTAAAATAAAAATAAAAATGAAAATAAAAATAATACTTAAAATTATATTTAATGTATTTAATATATTAAATTATATTAAAATATTAAATTAAATTTAATAATTATTAAAATTTTAAAAAAACAAAATTTGTTAATCGGATATGGATATGCGACGTATCCGATAAATAATGGTTTTTAAAGTTTTATTTTATATATAAATTTTAATAATTATTTAATTTAATTTAATATTTTAATATAATTTAATATATTTAAATATTTTATTTAATATAATTTTATTTGTTATTTGATAAATAATTGTTTTAAAATTTTGTTTATTATTTAAATTTTAATAATTATTTAATTTAATTTAATATTTTAATATAATTTAATATATTTAAATATTTTATTTAATATCATTTTATTTTTTATTTGATAAATAATTGTTTTAAAATTTTGTTTTTTATTTAAATTTTAATAATTATTTAATTTAATTTAATATTTTAATATAATTTAATATATTTAAATATATTAAGTATTTTATTTAATATAATTTTATTTTTATTGTTATTATTTTTATTTTAATTATTTTATTTTTATATTTTTAATATAACTATTATTATAATATAAATTATATTTTAATAATTATTAAAATATAAAATTATATTAAATAATATTAGAATTTTAAATTTAATTATTATTAAGGTGGGGTAGAGTTTTTTAACAAGAAAAAGAAAATAAAATAAAAATATATTTATTAAAATTAAAAATAAATTTTTTTATAAAGTTAAAAGTGTAGGATAATGATGAGATGTCAGAAAGATAAAAGTAAAATTTTTGAAAGTGCAGGATGGGATCTTGGAGGTATAGGATGAAACACTCAAAACTAAAACCCCTTCGTCGTGTTGTTGTGTTATGTATTCTCTTTTTTTTTTTTTATGTTTTTTAAAAGTATAAAAGCATCATCCACCTTTTCCACTGTGTATATATGACTAACTTCTTACAACATTTTTGCGTTAGAGTGGAAAATATTATGAGTAAGTAATTTTTTTATTATTATTTGGTTTAATGTCTCGACAGGTTCCTATTTTCAGCGTGAATCTCAAATAGGTCCCTTTTCTTTTCGGCGTCTCAATTGGATCCTTATTTTTGTAAAATTGAAGCAATTAGGGGTCTGCCGTCTGCCGTCAAATTGGGGTCTGCCGTCAAATTGAACAAACGCCGTTAAGGAAAGTATTACGTGGCATGCTGACGGTGTAGTTTTAATTTACGTGGCATTAAAAACGTGTGTCAATTATATTTTTTTAATTTTTGAATTATAAAATTAAATGTACATAGTCGAGTTTCTACGCTCCGTTCCCAATTCCTTCACTCAGTCCTTCTGGCCCCTTTCAACGCCGATTCCGTGACCTCTTTTTTCGTCGATTTCACCGGCTACGTCTCCAAGGCCGCGCAAGTGTCGCTGGATTTTGCCGAGGAGCTCACTGCCTTCGCTGGCGAAGTAATCATTTCCGCGACCGGCGAACCTCGCTCCAGCATTGCTAGGGCTTTCTTGGCCGGTGTGTCGCAGAACTATATCCCAATTTCGTCGTCCGATGCCAACAGATTGGTGACTTGTTTAATCGATCAATTCTCCTCGCATACTATTTCTGTTGCATGCACTCCGAGGGAACTGCTCATTGCGGAAAATTCATCGTCTCAGAGCTCGCCCATCAGTGTAAACCACCAACCCCTGACCAATTACAATGATAGTCCCGGGAATGAGAATACTTCGGGTTCCTCGAGCAGTGTGGCTTCTAAGCCTGCTGAAGATGGTAGTACGGCATCCTCTATATCCCAATTTCGTCGTCCGATGCCAACAGATTGGTCCAGTGCTGATCTATTGGCTTTGAATTTGGGTTTAAATGATGGTAATCTTGGACCAATCTCGTCTACCCAGCAAGTTATTTCCTTCGAGGAAGAGTCTGTGGAGTTCTTGGAGAGGCAGGAGACATCTTTTAACTTGATTGCTCACGTGCTGTAAAATGTCCACATTGAGTCCGGACTTTTGGAGCAGGTTAGGTTAATTGGGAAGAAGCAGCCCTATTCTGTGTTTCGTGGCAAGGGTTTTCATTTGGGGTTTTTGAGTTCTCTGTTTTCGTGTGTGGCCCGCGAATTGGGGGTGGTAGTTTTTGATTCCCTTTCTGCAGATTGTAAAACGATTTGGAATTCAACTGTTGCAATTTTGGGGTTAGGTTATGAAATTGGATTTGGAAATTTCTTTGAAGGGCTTGAATTGGAAAATTATTGGGGTTTCTTTTTCTCTCCCACGAACCCTAATTTGGAGTCCAATTTTTTTCCCTAATCTGATTTTGATTTCTTAGTTGCATCTGCACATAATTTTTTTTCCCAGTTTGTCCTTAAGTTACATGATTTAACATCTGTGCAATCCATTTTTTAATAAAAAAATCAATTCATACTCGTTTTTTTAATGTCAGGTGTGATTAATCAATACAGTCATCATGCCACCAAACCCAAACTTAACGGCCGTTTGTTCAATTTGACGGCAAACCCCTAATTGTTATAATTTTACACAAAAAAGGATCCAATTGAAACGCCGAAAAGAAAAGGGACCTATTTGAGATTCACGCCGAAAATAAGGACCTACCGAGACATTAAACCTTATTATTTCTCTGTTTTTCAATTAAACGACAATGTTTGATTCCTTTGTCTTCTATGATATCTTCTCCCTAATCCCAGTCTGTAGCAAACTCACTCTAAAAGAGAAAAGAAGAAAAGTGAAATAAAGAAGTTGCAAATTGCAATGTTTATTCTATGTGCGAGCATAGACCAGTTTCCCTGGTTTCGCTCATTTTCTTTGTATCTAAGAAACCTTAGACATTCATCATATCATGTTTGTAATATCATCCTAAATTCTGTCAAGCAACCAGGAAAAGGCAGTATTTGTGAATTTAGGTATTGAAGTATCAAAATACTTATTTTATAATTTTATTTAACTTTATGCTCTTATATATTGTTATACTTTTATTTAAAAAATATTCTTTTCTTACTAAGATTATTTTAGTTGAATTTTGATACAATTTTTTATATTATTCTTTACCATTCAATTTATTTTTAAACATTATACTCATTTACTAAATTTTATACCGGTTTAATTATAGTTTTGATTTGGAGATTTGTTCCATTTTGAAAAACTTACAACTAAATTAAATAAAAATATATATATCAATATTAAATTAAAATCAAAACAATAGCATTTCACACTCTTACTGTTTTATGTGATATTAATAATGTCACGTGTAACACTAAAAACCTAACTCTGACAAAAAAAAAATCTTAAAAAAAATATTATCTTTTTTATTAAAGTCATACGTTTACACAAAATAACATGCCTTTAACGTTTTTAGTAATTTTTTCAAAAGAACTTAATTAATACATTTTTAAAAAAATTAAAACATTTTAAAAACGGGACCAAACTGGGAAGCTTTTCTAAGACAAAAAAAAAATTAAGCCTTGACCCTTAACCAAAATATATACAAATAAAGTAAGTAAATTTTATAAAAGAGCTTATAAAGTAACATATTTCTTTAAAATTTTTGAACTAAAAGTGATTATTACATTTTAATTTTGAATTAAATATTAACTTAGTTAGTACTTTTTTCAAACAAATTTATTTGTTATTTCATTTCTAAATAAATAAAGAGAACAATATAAAAAAAATTGGACTAAAAATTAAATGGTCAAGTTAGCTAAAATGTTTACATATTCATGAATATGTTAAATAAATTATCGGGTTAACTCAAAAACTACATATCAATTTTTTTTTCAGCTTGACTATTTGTAGAATAAAATAATAAATCTAATTTTTCAAAGTTATTTTAAAAATAGAATACATGAAGAAAAAAAACTAGTGTCGCACTCAATCTTGACAATTGATTCATTACAGTATTTCTTATTTGTTTGACATGCTTCACATGCAAGTGGATCTTAATATAAAGTTAAAATAGAAAGTGCATTAGTCAATATGTCCTTAATATATATTAAACAATCTTTTAATAAATCTTGTTTGATTTAAATTGAATTCTAATGCAAGCACATACTCTACTTTCTTGACAATTTTTCTCAAAATTCTTCCACTGATATTCCCCAAAATGTATTATTTCTTATTTTCAATATCTATATCCTCATGTTTTCAATAAAATTTCGGTTTTATCTCCACTTGACATAGTCCCTCTTGGGTGTCATTTTAATGTTTTAAATGTTAAAAAGTAATTATGTTTTGAAATAATAAAATGAGATTAATTGATGAAATAAAATGGCAAATGTACAATCACTTAAAATTATGTTCAATTAACATATTCATTATATGCACATTTTAAAAATTTGTGAGATAAACCAACATTACTAAAAAAAAGACTTTTAAGAGTATGTCACTTTAGACTTTTGACATTGTTTTAAAGTCTAACATCTTAATAAAAACATCAACTTGACATTTGTTGTTTCTGAACAAATGATATCCAATTTCTGAGTTTCTTTTTCTTATAAAAAAATACTAATAAAATTATGAAAAATCAATATATAATACAATAATACACCACAAAAAATTTCATAATTTTAGAAGTATTGAAATATAAAAAAAAGGTTAAAAAATACTAATAAAACAGAAAACACACTATATATAAACTATAGATTTTTAAAAATTTCATAACATTAAAAAAGAAATACTTTAAACAATGGTCACTAGCGTATTCTTCGCTTCATTTCTAACAACTTTTACTTTTTAAACATTTTCATTCGAGGTTAATACCTAAAGTTATGACAATTTGAAGTTTAAAAAACTTAAGATTAAACTAAAAATGTAAAATCACAACCTTTATGGCACACAAAAATGGTTAGTGAATCAAAATACTAACCTTAATGAGAAATGTAATAGGAGAGAATGAAAACTTTAGCCAAAACGAGGACCACAATGGAAAAATGGAGTGAAATGAGTTGAAGAACTTATTTATATGAGTTTAACATCGTCCATGCACTTTTGTGGAAGATTTCGCACAGATGTAAAAGAGAAAGATGGGATGCTGATGCTATTTTTTAAATTTTAAAAGAAAAATTGACATTATAAGGTACTTAATGTTTATGGTTTAAGATATCTTGTTTTATGACTTAATGTTATATGATGTTTATTTTCATGTTTAATTATAAAAGTTTTTTTGATACATTATCTTATCTTTTTTGTCTTTTTGTTTTTTTTTGTGATTGATTATTTTAATGTTTGAGCAAATAAATGTATTTTAGTTGGTCCGATGTAAAATAAATGAGATGCTAAAACTTAGATAAAAATTGTTTTGTATGTAAATTTTTTGTTTCATAAGTAAAAATAGAAACTATATCTCTTGTGTGTTTAAATAATACCATCACACAATATAAAAAGTAATTTAGTATAAAATTATAAAGTATCTATTCTTCTTTATCATGACTTTCATTACTATAATAAATTTTAAATTTTAACTAAAGAGTTTATTAAAACAATTATCATCATATAAAATAATTTAAATACGGTAAAAATATATTTTATGATGATAAGAGAAGCGAGTAATTGAATCTATATACAAACAAACTCAATAATCTACCCATGACTGTCACTATATTCAATAAAATATCCATTCATTTAAAGAAAATATTACAGATGTTCATGACCGTCTCTTGTTCTCTATTGGTAAGTACGTACATCACTTCAAAAATTTATATACATATCTTATCATCTAGTTTAAAAGTTACACTCTACTAACCTTATGTTTGCATCAAATATACTAATTTAGATACCTTATTCCTTTATTGGTACTTTCTTAGTATACCTCCAAATTATATTAAATTTAATATATGGTTAAAAATTCACATTAAGAGATAATTTAAATTTGGAATAAATAAATAGATATAAATACCAACTACCAAGTTTATTTAGATTGTTAAGTTTAACATTGACTTTTTAATTATGCATTATAATTATTTAAAAATATGATTTATTAATTTTAGAATTTAGTGTCTTATTTTTTGTTAGATTCTTGGTGGATTTTATAAACATTTAATTGAAATGATATAAAAGTAAATATATTTTTATTTTAAATTCATCAAACATATATTCAAATTATTGTTTAGTTTAGAAACTTAAATTTTGTTAATATTTTAGTTAATATATTCAAATTCATCAAAAATAATTAAGTTAAATTAAAATATAGTTGTTAATATTTTAAAACATATTAAAAGGATGTGGACATAGAGTGAATTAGATTTTTGTGAGGGAAAGTTTAGAAAGAAAGAAGTTAAAATGGAATTAGAAGAATGTTTATAATTTTGAATAAAGTTTTGAGATGTTACTGGAAATAGACATAGAGTGAAGAAACGTGTATGGTATGGGAAGGGAAAGAAGAAAAGAAAGGACAAAATGTGATGGAAAGAGATAATGGAACCCCACAAACCCTTATCCCTTCCTTATCCTCCATTCCCTCTTGCACCCCACCACCTAACCTACCTATCACCATATCATAAAAATCTTCCATAAATTTATATTCTCAATTATATAACACTCATAATGGATATAATGCAATTCCCATCATTATTTTTATAACTATCATACTTAAGGTGGGCATCAGGTGGGTTTAGTTTAATATCCACTTAATATATTGTGTTATTTAAAGTAATAGATAGTTTAAAGACAAGTTGCGGAGAATAGTGTAAGGTTGACCATTGATCTGATTGATGGATGAAGATTTCAGAAATAGCTTTTTTGAATACATGCATGTGGGAATATATAAGATATAAAGTAGTATATGAGCCCATGTGTCCCAGTTCCATCACTCACATTACAAAATGCTTCTACTGTGAATTTGTCACCTACTTCCACACTTATTTCTCCATAATATCTATACTATTCCCTCCTCTCAAATCATATGCTTTATCATTTTCCTTCCTATTAACCTATTTCTAATTCACATAATTTTTTCTTTCTTTCTTTTTATCAATTTTGTTAGAAGTTTCGCGTCAACAAGAAATAGCTAATTATATAAGTAGATACAAAATTTAATCATTTAAAAGACTATATTTATATACTTTTAAAACTCAAAAATCAAACTTAATCAAAATTTAAAACAGAAAATATATTTAATCACATTCTTTATTATATCTCATAATATGCTTCGTATTTACTCCATACGTGGACTAACGTGCAGCCTTTTTAATATAAAATTCTTAAAATACAAANGGATTTATTAATTTTAGAATTTAGTGTCTTATTTTTTGTTAGATTCTTGGTGGATTTTATAAACATTTAATTGAAATGATATAAAAGTAAATATATTTTTATTTTAAATTCATCAAACATATATTCAAATTATTGTTTAGTTTAGAAACTTAAATTTTGTTAATATTTTAGTTAATATATTCAAATTCATCAAAAATAATTAAGTTAAATTAAAATATAGTTGTTAATATTTTAAAACATATTAAAAGGATGTGGACATAGAGTGAATTAGATTTTTGTGAGGGAAAGTTTAGAAAGAAAGAAGTTAAAATGGAATTAGAAGAATGTTTATAATTTTGAATAAAGTTTTGAGATGTTACTGGAAATAGACATAGAGTGAAGAAACGTGTATGGTATGGGAAGGGAAAGAAGAAAAGAAAGGACAAAATGTGATGGAAAGAGATAATGGAACCCCACAAACCCTTATCCCTTCCTTATCCTCCATTCCCTCTTGCACCCCACCACCTAACCTACCTATCACCATATCATAAAAATCTTCCATAAATTTATATTCTCAATTATATAACACTCATAATGGATATAATGCAATTCCCATCATTATTTTTATAACTATCATACTTAAGGTGGGCATCAGGTGGGTTTAGTTTAATATCCACTTAATATATTGTGTTATTTAAAGTAATAGATAGTTTAAAGACAAGTTGCGGAGAATAGTGTAAGGTTGACCATTGATCTGATTGATGGATGAAGATTTCAGAAATAGCTTTTTTGAATACATGCATGTGGGAATATATAAGATATAAAGTAGTATATGAGCCCATGTGTCCCAGTTCCATCACTCACATTACAAAATGCTTCTACTGTGAATTTGTCACCTACTTCCACACTTATTTCTCCATAATATCTATACTATTCCCTCCTCTCAAATCATATGCTTTATCATTTTCCTTCCTATTAACCTATTTCTAATTCACATAATTTTTTCTTTCTTTCTTTTTATCAATTTTGTTAGAAGTTTCGCGTCAACAAGAAATAGCTAATTATATAAGTAGATACAAAATTTAATCATTTAAAAGACTATATTTATATACTTTTAAAACTCAAAAATCAAACTTAATCAAAATTTAAAACAGAAAATATATTTAATCACATTCTTTATTATATCTCATAATATGCTTCGTATTTACTCCATATGTGGACTAACGTGCAGCCTTTTTAATATAAAATTCTTAAAATACAAAGTTCCTGATCCTAGGTTATTGTAACAATTTTTATATCCACATACTAATTGATGAATTGCTTTTTTTTTTAGCATGTTACTACGACTTTTACTATCTTGACATCCAATTAGTTTACGACATGTGTGGTTGGGAATCAAACCCACGATTTACATTGTCGTGTCTTTTCATAGAATCGATGCCAGTAACAGACCAGTATTGGCTGTAAAGTGTACTCTAATCTTTTATTTCTATCTTATTTGTACCCTATCTTAATATTAAATTTCATTATCAACATTGTACACCAAATACTAATAAACAATCTTTTATTATGCTATAATATATATTTTTTAACATCACACTTGTGATTAAAATTATTTTATTAACATGTAAGATATATAAATGAACTCAACAAACGAAGGGTTTTACTTTATTTTCTATCTTCCTGTATTTCATCAAGCATATATTTATACAAGATGTTTTTAAGCATAATCAAATCATTACAAAAATCTTACATTTTAATTTTACACCATATAGTTCTTCCCAACATTCTTTATATATTCATTCAGTCTGTCATATGTGATAAATGTATTAACTTCAGAAGAATTAGTGGAAAGTCAAGTTTTGTTAATTTTTTTTAAGTTTTTGAAGATAATAAAAAATATGATTAAATATATATTTTTTCTTAGTTGTTAATTAGTAATTTCTCTTTGAATTTTTTATTAAATTTAAGTTTTAACTTTAAAAATGTGTAGACTTAATTATTTTAATTAATTTTTTTTAATTTTAGTTAACATCTAATATTTGAATTCTTTATATAATTTGGTACATTTTACTTCAATATAAATAAAAAATACATTAAATAAATTAGAAAATTTAATTAAAATTTAAAAAATAAAAAATTAAATTAGTATAAAATTTAAAAATGATAAGTTTTAATTTTTAATTATAAATAACCAAAATTATATTTAATAATAAAACATATTTATGATTAAAAATTAATTATTATCATAATTATTAAAATAAATAATATATAGTTACTAAAGTTTACGTTGAATTTATAAAAGAGTCTTCAAAAGTAATCATCGATATAGTTTTATTTATTAATTTCTATAATGTTATAATTACATAATATTACATACAATTATATTATCACATTATTACTAAAAATTATTTCTATTTATAAAGATAAAAACAGTAAAATAAGAACACACACATAAAGCAACTAATAAAAAAGGTCACATTATTAATTGTGTAAATAGTTTTAATTATGAATTATTTGTTATATGTAAATGAATCAATAAAATTAGTTAGATTTATAAAACTGAGAGATAGAAAAATATGTACATATATAAAACTTATAAAGAAAAGTTATCTTAATAAATTTTTTAATTCTTATATTTATATTAATGAATCAATACATATTTTTATTTAATATGGCTGTTATATTTTAAAAAAATATTTGATTAATAATGTTAACATTAGTTCTACTATTTTATTCTGAAATTGAAGAATAAACTAGTAAAAAATTAATAGTTATACTAATAGATGTTAACTCATCTTCTAAGCAACATTAATATTGATTTATGAAAAAATACCACTGCTAAATTTAAAAAAAAAACATTGAGTCAAATATAAATAAAATAACATTAAATTATTGTTACAATGTAAGCATCAAAATTCTATTAAACTTATTATTAATTGTTATAAATCACATTTGACTTACTTTAGTTTGTTGGCCATTATATTATTAGTTCATATAAATTAACAATCATTTTTTAATACATGTTTTTATTAACTCTTGTCATCACTTAATTTGTTATCTTTAAAATAATTAGAGCTAAATGTTTTTTTGCTACATACTTAAGACTTGGGTTAATGTGCTGTAAGTGTATTAAAATATTATAATTGTGCTTATGAAGCTAAAAGGAAATATGGTCAATTTTAAAATTTAAATATTATTTTGTTGTAGTTGTTTTCCAGAACGGTGGTTAGATCTTCATCCAGTTGTTATCTAACATCCTCAATTAGTCATCTTAATATTTTAACTCATTTACTAAAATAACAATAAATAATTAAATTTAAAGACTAGATAAAAATGAACATATCATGCACACTTGAATAAAAGTTTTTTTAATTATATAATTTAAAGTAACAAACAACTATTCCTTTGTAAGTTTTAATAGCTTATGAGACTTAAGTGATAATGAATTAACCTTTTTTGAGAATCAAAATGACTGTGAATCTTATTTTATTTGTATGTGTAATATTAAAAAATAATGTTCGGTATATTTAATTTGTAACTTTAACTTCTTTCAGTAATAATATATTAACTATTGATATTTTATTAAATAGATTTAATGAGTCAAGCTAACATGTTGTTGACCTGCAAAGTTGTTATAAAATATTTTATAATTTTACCTTAAATATATAAAAAATTACTTTCTAATGAATGGATAAATAATAGCTGAAAATTGAATTCAGAATTATTAAAGCAAAAAATAACAATGTAAAAAAAAAACTTGTCTATACGTTTCAGTTAAGTTTTTTAAAAGATTATTAAATTGAATTTTTAAAAATATATGCTCCACATGGTTGCCACCTCATTGCCGTCTGAAACTCTGTTGTATTAAACACCACGCACTCACCTTTGATCCTAACTTCTCTCTCCTTCATATACTTCGTCTTCTCTCTCCTTTCACCGATTCACAAAACTCCCTTGTGTGGTCTCTGATTCTATCTGAATCAAACGAACTAACCGAGATCACCGTCCGATCCGATCATGTCTCGTGCCTGCGCTGCTACAGACTCGGTTGCCTCCGGCGAGATCATGCTGTTTGGGGTTCGAGTGGTAGTCGATTCCATGAGAAAAAGCGTCAGCATGAACAACCTTTCACAGTACGAGCATAGGCACGACGCTAACAACAACAATAAAGATGTTCTCGCAGTTGGTTATGCCTCAGCCGATGACGCCGTTCCTCATAACACTGGCCGCCACCGTGAGCGGGAGCGCAAGCGAGGTTCCATCCATTTATTCCATCAAATTGTCATTTTTTAATTTTAATATAACTTCTCTCGTTTGATCGCATAACCGGTGATTCTGATGGATTAATTGAAATTGTGTTGTTGATTAGGAGTTCCGTGGACAGAGGAAGAGCACAAACTGTTTTTGGTTGGGTTGCAGAAGGTAGGGAAAGGTGATTGGAGAGGAATCTCCAAAAACTATGTGAAAACGCGAACTCCGACGCAGGTTGCGAGCCATGCTCAGAAGTACTTTCTCCGAAGAAGCAACCTGAATCGTCGTCGCCGTAGATCCAGCCTCTTCGACATCACCACCGACACGGTAATTTAATCACCGCATTTCTCTCGGTCTCATCCTCTGTTACCTGTTTGTCCTTTATTTTAAAAAGGATTGATTCAAATTAATTTCTTAATCAGTCTCCCTATAAAAAAAATTACTGAGATGCTTTTGGTGTTATTCCTGTTCAATTAGTTATACTCCTAATCGGTAGAGTATTATTGTCTTACAAAATGACATATTTTCTCAAGTATTTCTTAATGTTCTAGTCAATAGTCGTGTGTTGAATATTATTACTCCTTCCATTTTAGGGATTTGAGAAAGAAAGAAAGAAGCTGCCGTGTATCTTGTCATGAAATTCTATTAGTTATGGAAAGGAAATTTTGCGTGTGAGTGGTTATAAAAATGGATTTAGGGATTTTGTCTCCTGTGTAATAGTTGACCTGACTGGAGCAAAACCTTTTCAAACCTGGATTGGAATTTGGAGTGACAAAATATTAATGATTTTATCAATTTTTGTGCCAGGTATCTGCAATTCCAATGGAGGAAGAACAGGTCCAGAATCAAGACACCCTGTTTCATCCGCAAGCAGTGTGCCCAGCAGTTCCTGAAACTAGCAAAAGTGGAATTCCAATGATGCCAGTGTATCAGTTTGGGATTGGTTCTGGGGCTATTGCAGTCCAAGGTGGGAAACCATTAGAAGAACTCACTCTGGGACAAGGAAACATAGAGCACAATGTGCCAATCAATCTGGTCCGTGCAATTCCTGTTGTTGCAGATCCTAAAGCATCCACAGTGTCGGATATCATCACCCCAAGTTCTAGTTCTGCTCTTGACCCACCCACACTGTCCTTGGGGCTAGCCTTCTCTTCTGACCAAAGGCAAACATCATCAAGACATTCTGCTTTACATGTCATGCCATGTTTCAGCAATGGAGATAGCACCATTAGTGTTGCTTAAGGAAGATGACTCGTGATTGTGTCAAGGTCCTTGTCTAGAGTATCTTGGATTTACAGGTTAATATAATATGTTCATCTCTAGTCTCTTGTCCTTCTGGTAGGGGAAAAAGTGAGAGATGTTGAAGGAAAGGGTGATGGATTTAAGAAGGCAAGTTTTAAGTGACTGAATATGATCCTTCTGTTCCTTGTACAGACCCGGGAAAGGTCCTGTCCTGTTTCTTCTTGTTTGCTTATGTTAATTAATGTATGACTTTAGATTATGGTTTATTTGGTCATTTATGTCTGTAGTTGATGTAACTGAAAATAACAAAATCCTCTGTTTTTTTTCTGATAATGCATTAATAGTTGGATATGGACCGCACAGACGAGTGGTTTATGACTCTTTTGGGGATAATATTATCAAGTTGGGTCTGAACTTTGAAGGTTGGTAGTGTGTGTCATTCCTGTTAGGTTTTGGGCACGTTTTTCTTATCACCGATTTGCCTACTTACGTCTGCTCACGTTATTCCTCTTCCTTTTCACTTCTCTTATTTATAAAATAATAATATTGTATTCAAATTTAATTATAAATATGAAAATTATAAGTAAAGGTTTTTATAAATAAAATATTTTCATAATTCTTTTATCTAAGTTGTTGTCAATATTTAATTTTAAATAAAATAAAATAAATAAGTATCGTTTTATTAACATAAGAAAAATAGGTGCCATTTTATTATAAATATGAAAGAATTTTATGTTTTTTTAAAAGTAATAATAAGAAACTACAATTTTAAGTTTATTAAGAATTTGATAAAGATAACTTTCTATTTTAAAACTGTAAAGATAGTGATATTTAACTTAAGTATAATTTTTCCTTTTTATAAATTAAATTAAAATTAAAAAAGACCAGCCAGTAAGTATTTTTCTATTTATTTGTTTTGTCCGAAAACATATTTTATAAGTAGACTTTGTGGACAAGGACTTTTCTCAATATATATATATATATATATATATATATATATATATATAATATTCTATTAAGATCCCATAAAAACAGTTATTAAGTTGTCAATACTTCAGTGTAATTAATAAAATCATCAATTTTTTAAATTAGTGTTTGAAAAAACTAATATTTCAATGCGCATACTTATAATAAATAATTAAAAAAAATGATAAAATCATTAGTTCTGTAATAACTATATCAAACAACTATTTAGAGTCATTTGTAATATATTAATAGCGTACAAAAGTAAAACTATTGGTAATAAATATTTTAATAGATGAAGCTCATTTATCCTTTATAAAATAAAATATGTTAGAACTTTTATTTAGTGAGAAACACTGTTTTTAGTGAGGTAGTGTGTGAATTTAGTGTTGATGGTAGAATTTCTCTCCCTTAGTGGTGCCTTAGTGCATTCGTCTGAAAAACCAAAGGTTCTGAAATTCTAGTGCATTGCATATCATAAAAACAAACGACCACGTTTCTAGAATAATTTTGATTATAGATTTAATAGTTTTTTTTGGCTTAAATGCTTACTTCGTCCTCGTGTTAAGAGATGAACTTATGTTCAGTACTGGATTTTAAAAATGAAGACATTGAGTCCCTATGTTATGAAAGTGTATGAATAAGGTCCTGTCTGTTAAATTGACAGTAACGACGTTAAGTTCATGTTGATGTGGCTGTACTTATTCTTTTCTCTCTTCTGCTGTCCAGCTTTTTCTCTTTTTTGTTTAGCTTTTTCTTTGATGATTTGTTGGACATAGATCCAATGTCACCGGATACCAAACAGAAATTCACCTCTTAACATGAGAACGAAGTAAGTATTTAAGCTTTTTTTTTTCTATTGTTGTTTCATTATTTTAACCGAATATTAGGATGAGATATTTGTGTGAAGCAATCCTAACCGGTCATTTTGGGTCCATTGCCACTCATAATTTAACAGTTTACTTCATTAAGTAGTGCCTCCTCCTCTTAGCAAAATTTTATTTATTAAGAATAAAACAATTTATTATAAGTGCTCTTTTGACGTGTTTGGCAGGGGAACCAAGGATTATCTTGATTTTGACGATAAAAGATAATCTAAATATATAAATATTGTTTAAAATAGTGTTGTACAAGCATTTCTATTTTCTAAAACACGTCTCTCTTTCATTACAAGCTAGAGAGATAATAAAAATCAAATTTTATTAATTTAAATTAAATTTACTTTTTAAATATTTTCATGAATCGATTTAACTTAATCAAATTAACTAATCCGGTCTCTTATAAAAAAATATTTATTTTTTCTTAAAATAACGAATTTAACTGTTTGATACGTTAGGTTAAGAATTATTGTCAAACAATCTTTTACACTTTTTTTACATTTTTTAATTAGCTTGTGTTACCTTGAATATATTTAATTTGATTTTTTCTGTGACTTTGATGTTTATATTTCAAACCATTGGGACAAATACTTATCAAAAATATTTTAACATCTAAATCAGTAATTTAATCAATTAAAATTACAGTAAAATTTTAAAATTTTCACAATAAATACAATCGTTGCTTTATATTTATATTTATAAATTTTTCTTATTTTAGATAAGTTTTAATATAAATTTATGACTAATAGAATCAATGATAACTCAATTCCGAATTAATATAAGATTTATCAATAAATTTAACAAAAGATTGTAATGAATATTACATAGGATTTAGAACCGTATCATCCGCCACTACAAGCATACGTTACATGAACCATGAGTCCAATTTTTCTTAAGATTTATGGTGATTTGATCATAAGTTTTATTTTCTGAAGCCTGTTTAAGAGTGACCCTTTGTTAGTCGGAAGGGCATTGTAATAATTGTAATTGGTAGCTGTGGACAAGAATACTTTTTGTGTCTGACCGTCAAATTTAGTACATGATTGGATTATCTCGAAGGACAGTGTCCGATATTATCGGGTGAAATTATGTAGAAGAAACGAGAAAAGAAAGAAAAGAAAGAAAAGAAATTATGGAAGAAGGACGAATCTTTTTCCTTGGGGACCCCAAAAAGATTATTTGTATGTGTTTTCAAAATATACTAAATTTTTTATACATAAAAAAATATCTTAATATATTATAAAATATCAGAATAAATGTAAGTCGAATAATAGAGGCACATCGCAAAACTAAAAAGTAGAAAGTCTGAATTCCTTTTTTTCTTTAGTTAATATTATTCTTTAAAAGTACACTTCAAACTATGTTGACTTTTTCTTATTCCCAGTATTAATTTTCAACAAAAATACAAAAAAGTATTCAAATATAATTAATAAAATTAAATGCTACTAAATTACTAATTGACCTTTTTTATTAACATGAGAATTGATTAGGTTTTGCTTCTGATATTTAGGTCTACAAAAAGTAGTTAGGTGCAATTCAGTTGGATTTATATGAAATATGAGATGGTCCAAAACACGAGATGGCCCACTCTACACATTTGCTCTTACTCAGAATTATGTTTCGGGGAGTATTAGGCTTTATTAAGCATCTATATCAAAGCTCACTTTGAAAATAGATATTTACAAGAGAAACTTATTAATGCCATCGATAATGGAATTTTGTTCAGTATAATTTATTAAATTCGAACCTGTTTTTAGACAGTCTAAGTATATTCAATTATGTTCCAAGCATTAATTTATAAAATTATAGAATTAATCCCAATGTAAAGTAAAATGTTCTTGACTATTCTTTTATACTGTATAGTTTGAGCATCATCAACTTTATTAAGGTCAAGCTATTATTGTTTTGATTAAGATTTGAGTATTATAATCTTCATATTAATTTTTTGATAAATATTGGTTAAAGTTTCTCTTGTACTAAATTTAATTTGTTTATTTCTCGGTTAACATCATCAAAATTATTTTATGGTGTATCTTAACCCAATTACCAACATTAAAGGTGTTTTTTAATGATTGATGATAAATATATAATTCCTTTTTCAATTTAAGTGAGCTGAATATATTTTTAATTGATGTCCAGCGGAGATTCTTTTAACCAATATCAATTACAATTATTTTATGCATTACAGATATTAAGGAATTGATATTTTTCAGTCTAACGTTGATGTTAATAAGCTGAGAGAATTTTTTATCGACAAATATCAAGTAGAGTTTTCTATATTGATATTAATAAAACTTATTTTTTACTTACATTTTTTTAAAATTATTATTATTTCTTATTCAAATATTAGTTAAAGTTTTATTAACCAATTTTGAGGATTTTTTTTTTTATGTGAACTAGATTTCGTTGATTGACATTTTTAGTGATTAATTTTTTTTTATCAATTTCTGCATTGATTATCTTTTTTTTATCAATAGTTTTTTATATTTCTTTTATTTGTTTAAACTTTTAACCAAAATGTCAATCGGAGACATGTTTAGTCAACATTGATCGAAAACTAAATAAAAAAACTTCAATATGTAGATATAAGTCTTATCGATCTTAACCTAAATAATCATTATCAACATCAATTGAAAACAAACTCAATCATATATATGTTTTCAATCATTAATATTTTTTTTTTTGAATTTGATAATACTTGAAAGAATTTATCAAACAAAAAAAATTCCAAGTTCAATAAATTTGAATTTCCACAGAATTTAAGACGAAATAAATTTAAATTTATTGTATTTGAATGAATTTCATTTAATATTATCTATCCAGGTAAAGTAAAAGATATTTTATAATTAATAAATTGAAGTGATATTTTTATAAAATTGAAGAATGACATTAAACGCCCTTAAAATTGAGATGCGTAGATGTTGTTCAGAAAATTTAAGTTGTCATTCATAGTTATCAGATATGATAAATATATTAATTTTTTATAACTATCTTAAATGTGTTTAGAGTTTAATAATGATGCACTAATAGTGAAAATATTTTACATTAGAATTTAATTACCAATTGTTATCTTTATATGATTAAAAAATAATTATTGTAAAAGCTAACGAACTTACCATAATTTATGATCAAACGACAATGAACATGTTAAGTCTTCCTTCTCATATCTTTATGAATAAAACTTAAACTCTATAAAATTTTAAGTCTAGATGGGAGTTTACTCGTTTTGAAAGGAATGATCCAGACAATAATGGCTATTCCTTGATCGTTTGAAAATGATTATCGTGCGTTTGTCGATATCAATCACGTATGGAATATATTATTATAAGGTTGAGATGACTTTTACATGATCATGTATTTTCTATATCTAAAAATATTCGACTTATACTTATATTTTTATCTATGAGTGAAAAATTAGATTTTTTTTTTATGTTTTAAAACTTGATTCTGTTTGCTCTCAAACTTAAAAAATAAATAGACATAATCCTTTTAATTTAATTGAACAAAATTTGTTGAATATTTGACACACTCTAGTTCAAATATTAATTTAAAATGCGAGATATAAACAAAATTTAATTTCATCTCAAAGTTTAAAAACGATAATTATGTCTAATCTTAACTTAAATTGGTGGTCTAGTTTTTCATGAGTATAGGATTATTAGCTATTTTAACAAGATTTGTGTTACAGAAATACTTTAGAGCACAATATAGTATTGATTGTCGGAGTAGCCGAGTGGCCTAGAGAGGATCCATATAGTAGAGAATATAAATATTTTCCTATTGATTCTCGTAAAAAAGGGGTGAAGAATTGAAAAAATTGCTTACTTATTCCCACCAATTCTCTCCAAAGAACAAAGGTGTAGATTAGATGTGCTTTGCTTGTTTATGAAAAAAAAGAACGAACGATTAACACGTATTATGAAAGAAGAAAATGAAGTGTGAAGTGATGAGATAGAAGAAGCAAACGACTAGAGCACATAGCTGAAGAGGAAATGACATGATCATCAGAAACATCATATGCTGATGTAATAATGTTTTGTTCACACTGGTGGTGGAAGATTCTTGAAGATTTGGTTCACTTGGATTCCCAATTAGCTACAACCATTCCCTTCAAAGGCATAAGTTCCTTCTTTACAAATGTTTGTCCCTACCATCAACACAAAATTTGAATTCAAGATTTAACTAGTACATGCTATCTGCTGGTGTATACTGTCATGAAAATATATGTATATTTTTGTTCTGTAACCATCCTTAAAATTCAAATCTTTACTACTTGGTCAAGAAATATAAGATGGTGCTAGCTACTTGTATCAACCAATGTTTCTCAAAAATATATATTTGTATAGTTTAACATGAGACAATTGTTTCTGTAGAAATTGAGGGCACAGGGATGGCTTAATACGCAAGAGAAGTAAAATTATTATTATTATAACATAATGAGAATGGCAAAAGAAGAAGAAAAGATGCTGAAAGCTACTGGGTGAAAAGCATATAGGTTGGCCGGTGAAGTATAAGGCACATAAAGTGGACATCTCTTTGCTGGTATTTGGGTTATGCTCACCCAGTTTTACTCATAAATGCTGCATATGTTAACTTCAAAGGATTAAACCATCTCATCGCATAAGCATCTTCATAATTTGATTGAAAATTATTCAAATAAGTTAAAATAGAATTTGTTTTAGCAAGTTCAAAATAAGAACTGAGCTAAGATAAATAATTTATGAAGGTACTTTTATAAGCACAAATAAGGTCATTAGAAGATATTCCACCTCAGGTTCTTTGTTTCTATATACACACATATTTGGAGCTTAAAATTGGAGTTAATAAAATATTGAAATGTTGGGGTACCTTCCATCATCAGGATGTTTAGCGATCATATTCTTGAACCACTTGTTCATGTACTTTATTTTTTATCCACACCTGTATGTTGGACCACCACTATGACTGCAAAACTCAAATACTCGGAATTATTAGTATCTTTTGCCCTGAAGAGAGATTTACTAGACATTATTTGGATGGAAAATATCATCTCAAAGCCAAATGAAATCATTAATGATGTATAGTTTATGCAAACTCGTATGTTTAGAACATCATGTATGTAAACTACTCTACATATAATACTTGTCCATCCAGCAAAGAATATTAAATAAAGCATCAAGGAAAAAGTTGAGTCGGGTTTCAACAGAAACAACTACTTTTGTTTTAGCTAGAAACCCCAACAGCTAAGTTTATTACATCCATACAGCTGGTTAATTCCAACCAAAACGGCTGCTTATCTAAGTAGTATGATACATGGAGCACACAATCGAAGACAACTAAGAAATTGTTACATGATCAAGAACACATGTTCTTGGTCCATCTACGTGAGACACATTGTTAACCCCTTTGAGTAATTGGAACGTATTATATGGAGAATGGCCAAGATCACATGGTCCTAGACCATGTAAGAATTTCTCCTTATACACCACGCCCAAGCTTGTTGCGTATCTTACTTATATAGTCAGAAGCCAATCCATCAACACACTGTTCTTTATTTGGGTTAACATCAGTAGGAACTCTTTCTTGATAAATCAAATGTTCAGTTGATCCGTTGCTCCCACATGACTTGATCACGTATGTGGGGTTTGCACGGCTCTGTGGCTGTTGCGATCTTCTGCTTGTAGGAAATTGATCAGGAACCGGTGCTTCCTCATCAGAGTCCATATCAGACTCTGGACCAGTCTTTTTACTTGTGACACCAAGAGTCTTCTGTGCAATAGAGAAAGAAGACAGCTTAATGATATTTACTACAACCTTCATGGACTTCTCACAAAGAGACTTCTCATTCTTGGATTTGATTCTGTCCATTATTTCAAGAGATGGTGGTTATTGCAACATTTTTAAGCAAGGTCTATTTATAAGCATAGGATGTAGATGGGGGTGGGTGAATTGGTCTTTTTGGGTTCTTTCTGGTTTCGTGTAAACCCTCGTCGAAATATATCCTAATCTCAGTTTCTTTAGTGGGTGGATCCCTTGCTCATTCAGTTATATGAAGGTTCTTCTGCAAAGAGTAGAGCCCACGTAATGTAGATGGAATCTTGTTGCTTTTGTGGTCTGTATGTCGAATGGAAACATGTAGTAAGCACACATAACAACAATAATTGGTTTGGTGAGTTTGATCCATTTGTTGAAACCATTAAGATTCTAGGCTTTATAAAACTATAAACGGGGAAAAAGTAGATTTTAGTGACTGGTGCATATGGCCAGATATTGGGGAGATGTGGCGAAGAATTTAGCCTCATCTTATAACACTCACGTAGTTCACATGTTATGGAGGCTTGATATTTTGTTATGCTTGGGTTACGCAAAGTCTTAAAGTCCAGATGGTATAAGATTCTTTCATACTGCTAATCTCCTATTTGTGTTTTTCAGAATGTTACTGTTTCTTAATGGTTGTCTTTACATTTTAAATAACGATTATCACCCCTTTGCTCATACCTTACAAATGACGCTTGGAATCGTCTCATCCAGTGTATCTAACTCTACTACTCAAGCATGCAGTGATGGAAGGAGGGTCCATCTCAAAGAACCACCCAAAGATTTGACCTTGATAGATTAGACAAAAGCTTTTATACTTCCTACCCAAAATGAAAAACGTGCGCGTTTGCAGGGGAAAGAAATAGAACCAAAGACATTGGTGGCAACAAGTATCAATCTTTCTGGATCTTATAAGCAGAAGAGTTGATAGCTACGTGTTCAATAGCTCGTAGTTATGTATGCATAAGATAAGACAATACAATTTCATACATGCAAACTCTTCTGATGAATAAGTCAAATATGTGATACACCCTCACCCTCTTCAGGGCCCTGGTTGTACAAATATGTTAATGTTGACCTTAATTTAAAACAAGAACTAACAAAGCTGCACAAACATAATGGGTCATATCAGAGCCCCTAAACATTCTGTATTCTCTGCAATGGTCAGAGAAGGTTTTGGTTACTTGTAAGCTGAGAAAGCTCACCATAAGAAGAAATGGGTTACTTGTCTTATTTTGATACATAGATCAATGTACAGATTTCCTTGTTCATTGTAGTGAACCAGATGAAAGCCAAGGGTTGGGCGCCACATAAGTATAGCCCTGGAAATGGTCACCTGCTGTAGGTGTGGATGCTGGTGAGTCATTAGGGGGCATTGCTGTCCAACATTTGTCAAAATTAGCAGTACAGTCTTTCCCAGACACATCTGGTTTAAACTTTGGTTCCAGTTCTCTTGCCTCCAATTTTTTCCAATTGATTGACCTAAACCATTTATGACTTTTGATCTGCTCATCTCCATTTCGCCCATGTCCTAACCTTGTTGTTGGATCCTTTTGCAGCAACTGTAATAAGTAAACAGAATGTGCAGATTTTAGAATTGGATGCCTCCATCTCTTTCAATACAAAGTTTAATCTTTTAATCTCAAAACACAATAATTTGAAACATCACGTCCCAGAGCAGGAACTTTTCATATATCCCTGCATTCTCCTATTATTTCTCTAAGCTATCCTTCGAATATTCATGCTTAGTAGCAAAATAGCATGTACATAAATGTGGTCGTCAAATTTTTTATTTCTCTAGGAATTTCCATTAGGTAAGGAAAATTGATACTCACTGTGCAGATGCTTTTACTACCTTCAATTTTGTATTCAAAGAAATAACTCATTTTGCATTTTGATCAAGATGGTCAGATCTTCTGAGTGTGGCTGTGTACAAAGTAGCCTCAAAAAGGACTGGAAAAATCAACTGTTTACAAACAGTTGCAGGAAAATTGTGGTACATCTTTTCCACTCATTTGTATTAGAATATTAATATCATTTAAAAAAAATATTTTCCTTTTGAATAACACAAGTGAAATCGAAGTACATTAACACAGACACCAGGGTCCATCTACATACTCATGAAATAAAACAAATTAGCGTTCACAAATTATCAGAATTGGAATTTTGGAGGTCAATAGATGATTTCTTCGATAATGAACTTAGACTGGTTTTGAGAAAGATATAAATTGAAATATGCCTACGAATATGGTATTTGGTTGACATATATTTAGTTTCACTATACAGTATAAATGTCAAATAGAATTATCCCAATAGAAATTAGATAGGATCGCTTTTGGAATGCAGAACCCTCAGCCATACGATTTCACACACAAAAAAAAAAAGATCACACAAAAATAGAAAATTGACAAGTGAAAAGGACACCAGCGCAATATTAAAGGCAGTGGGTTCAGAAAGCTACAACAAACATTCTAAGTTATGTTCAGGTAACTGGCATATTATACTTGTAAGTGCACTGTGAATGAAAACGATAAAGTAGAGAAACAAAATGGAAGAAAACCATATATACTGTCGTCTACTTACTCCTTTGAGTAATGAATGAGCTTCACTGGTAAGGAATGGTGGAAGTTTAACTTTCTCTTTAATAATTTTCTCCTGAAGTTTCTTTCTGTTAGTGTGTGTAAACGGTGCCTGCAAATCGAATCATAGACCATAACAAGTTAATGCTTCTCCTTGTGTTCTTACATGGAAAATAAATGAAATAGAAAAGGTTCCTGAACAGCAAATGAACAGATTCATTCAGACATCAATTTTGAAAAATAAAAAAAATGTACACAAAGCCTAGGCCAAGACATACATATCTTGATTAATAACGTGCTCTATTCAAGGCCAAATACTTCATGTATTGTAATTTCTAACCGTGCATATTGTTATTGTCCACATATAATTCCAAGTATTCAACTTTAGGTACCTTCACCCACAATCTACTCATAGATAAATACAAGACAAATACCCGTAACATACTCTTTATTATTGTTTAAAATTCACTGAAAACAACATAATCTTGACACCCACAAAAGTAATTTCAAATAAAATTTAGGTTTTAAGACAATGATAAGTGTTAGAAAATGTGTTATTAGCATTTTTGGTGCAGATGGGCATTACCTTCCCTGTTAGCATTTCATACAACAGGATACCAACACTCCACCAATCCGCATCCTTGTTATGGCCTTTAGCCAGAAGAATTTCAGGAGCCATATATTCCACGGTGCCACAAAGAGAGTTGGATCTTCCCAATTCATCAATCTCTTTTGACATTCCAAAATCAGTCAGCATGACCTACACACGAGCAGAGAAAATATCAAAGGAGAACTATACAGCTCAGCCATCTAAGATATTCTACAGTGAACTTAGCAAACTTAATACATCAGAATAAGGAGCACAACCCCACAAGGTGAGACAGAAAACACTAGACTACCAAAAGTCAAAGAAGAAAAAGCAAAGTTGATCAAAGAAAACAAGGCATAGGAGGTGAGTAACGAGCATTATTATTACATGCCCGTGAGAGTCCATTAGAATGTTTTCAGGCTTAAGATCCCGATGCACGATGCCTTTGCTGTGAAGATGTGAAACTGCAGACACTATCTCAGCAGTGTAAAGCCTTGCCTGATCCTCACTACTCACCACATGCACCGAAACAAAGGATGATTAAAATTCCATAAACTTTCAACAGTATCTTGCAACACACAACAAGATGAAGAAATAAAAAAACCTGAAGATACCCTGGCGATACAGATGAAAGAAGAGATGCCCTCCGTTTACAAAATCCAACACCAAATATAACTTAGAATTGGTCTGCACATAACATGCTGAATAAGTGACTGTGTGAATGAATTGAAGTGAAGCAGGATAGTGAGTTAGAGACCTGAAAAGAGTAACGTAGCTGAACAATGAAAGGGTGAAGGACTTTAGTGAGAATATCCCTCTCCGCTTTCATGTAATCAACGTGGTTTTTCTTTATAATGGTGTCCTTTCTCATGACCTTCATGGCGAAGACCCCATCACCATCACCATCGAAGCAATTTCCTTTTTTTCTGACGAGAAAGACCTTGCCAAAGGCACCCTGCCCTACGACACGGAGAATATGAAAATCGGAAGGTCCAATCTTAACAGGGTCAGAAGAAAGAGGTTCCTTTTCTTCGTCTTCGTCGTCGTCCTCTTGGAGGAAGAAGAGAGGGGTTGAGGAGGGATTGAAGCGCGGGGAGGGACCCACAAAGGAGTGGGACCTACTGTGAATGACATGTGGGCTTGTGATGGATGGGGATGGGGATGGGGAAGATGAAGAAGAAGGGATGATGAGTCTGGCGAGGTTCGTCTTCTTGTCGTGTGTTGACACCATTTTTCGTTGGAGGGAGAGAAAGAGAAGAGTTGAGATTACATTGCACTTTGCATTCAGTGAATCGAATTGGTGAATGATTGATTCGATTAGTCGAGCTAACGTCGAACTAGGAACAGGGACCTCAAGGGATGGGCCCACCCGCTGTTCATGCTCCTCGGATCATGCTTCAATAATAAATTATTTTCTAAGAGATAAATCCAAATTAAAGATGTTTTTATGGTTATTTTTTGGGTTTAATTAAGTTTATATTTTTCAAATATATTATTTTATTTATTTATTTTCATATGCTAAAAATTAAAAATAATTAAAGTTTTTGAGTTTATTATAAAATAATATTATAATTAATGTAAGATAATAAGTAATTTCTTTTTGAACTGTTATATTTATGATAATTTTTATATTATTATTTACGATGACTAATTGTGACATCCCAAAAATACAGCATAACCATAAAATCAGAAAATCACATTAATAAATATTTCAAGTACAGTTTTCCAACTAAAACAAAACAACGCTCAAGGACGAACGTGCTTGAGTACAGTCTTACAATAATAACAAAACAGACGTGCAAAGCCGCACGTCTTCAGAGTTCAAATGAAAAAGCCAACGTACACGAAACTTGACCGAACGGTTTACACGAAGCACAAATACCGAACGGTCTATCGGAATAAATAACAAGACCAAGAATGGTCGAAAGACATCCACTCTTAATACTTGCTACATAACTCGGCCGAGCCGCCTCACTGCTGCCGTCTTCACGTCGCACTCAACCAGGTTCTCTCATTCAGCGCCTCTTCCAAACGCTCGTCTCCCTCTGCTCAATCCACACGATGATCATTGCAATGACAAGACGGCGTACAAATGACAATAGACAACACAAGGAAACGAAAGGGTAAGCTTACTTAATTTAAACTCATGCTCAGTCATACATTCATTCTAATTTATCACCATCAATGACATTATAAACGCAAGCACAAAATCAAAACCTCGACACGACTTACTTCTTCTTGGTGTGTGGTGGGTGATGATAATTCTCTGCGTAGTTACACGTTTCGTGCATCACCGGGTGTTGTGTAACTGGCATTCTCATCAGCCTGCCACCCGAGGTTAGTACGTCCGTTCCAAAGTACCTCTAAAGGACGACACCTCCTGCCATTTCCCCGCATTGACTGCGCCTCTACTTGAGGGGGACCGATCACATCACGGAATATCAGGATTGAACAGCCAGCATTAACTTATTCCCACAGTCATACGTTTTACAATTTCAACATTATCTGAGTCAATTCACTTACCTGGAACGCTCGTTCACATAATCATATTTTTCATTTCATCATCGTATACTTTCAAATTACTATTCTCAATGAGTCGTCCCAACTGGCAACGCTCTTCAAACAGTCACCATTTTGCTTTGCATATCATATATTCTCACCTTTATAATTTCATATTTATTTTCATACATATTTCTTGTAGACTAAAAAAAAAAAACAGAACGTTCTGGTCCCCAATAAGGCCGAGGGACGAAACGCTGTCAGCGGCTGACCCACAACGAACTCGTTCGAATCAAAGTACGAACGACAGAATTTCAATACGTACGGGAAACATATTAATCGGTTCATGGACGAACGTTATTACCTTTGAGAATCAGTTAAGAACTGCCGCTCGTGATTTTTTAAATAATGACGAACGTGCAAATCAGAAGTTGGACCGTACGCTATTTTTCATTAAACGAACACCATTCAGAGCAGATCGCTCAGTATACAGACTGAACCCCATTTTATGAAGAACGCTCGTTTTCAAATCGCGGGGCAATTAGTGACGAACGCTCGGTATAGACCGAACACCATTTAGAGCGAGCGCTCATGTAAGACCGAGCTTCATTTATATCGAACGCTCAGTATAAGAGACCGAGCGTCAATAAGAGCGTACGTTCAGTGTGTATCGAACGCTATCCCAGTACGACGTCGTAGTGAGACCGAACGTTAAGTAACTTGAAGTAACATTGCGCTTTTGCCGACCGCTAAGAGCAAAGCATTTTAGTATAGGACGTTCGTCCTCGACCAGATTCTACCCAGAATGACAGAATCCTATTTTCATTATGTTTGCCAAGAAAACCGACGGTCTCAGTGATCTTCCTCAGTAAACGAACGTATCAATTGTGGAAATGAAATAGTGTAGAAATTTAATCAAGGACACTCAAATACAAACAGTGCTTTGGCCTGAACCTCAGCACACCAGTTTTACAAACGGACGGCTCGTTCTCAACAGATTTTCATATCAAATGGGAGAATTGAGATTTCAACCTATTACTAAAGAAAAACCGAACGGTCAATGACCGTTTCAGTAACGAACCTTACATACTCATGGGAAGATCATTTTCAAATCCCGTAATGTTCCATTTCATTTCTCATCATACAGTTTCATAGTTTTCATTTCATTCATGTCTGGTTATTTCACAGTCCTCAATCAAATCCATAACATCAAACATTCATTTATTCATTTCACCACATCCACGCAACGTTCATGCAACTAGTCAGAGTAACATAATACATCATACCCATACAGCCAATAAATAACGAACGTTCATCACACATTCATACATCACCGCATTAACTTTTATGCCGTAAAATTAAACAACGGCAAATAGCATACATCACAAACCAGTTAAATTAAATAAGCGTTCCTTACCCGGAAATGACGAACGTTCGCAGACGCAACACAATTACAACACCCTTCCCTTCCACTATAAATCCCCCTCTTGTCAACTGCATCCGTCCAAACCAACTAATGGATGACACGCATGGAGCACGCATAAGCAAACGCTCGTCAGTGCTAAAGGAAAAACGAAGTTCAAAACAAAGTGACGAACGTTCAATTCGGTCTCATTTGGATCGAACGTCCTTTAAACCAAATTGGACGAACGCGATTCTGCAAGATTCTGCAAATCATGGTTTTCCAGAAACAGAAAACACCTCCATTTTAACTTTAAAGCTTTTGTGATTTCTACAAAACAGGTGAGATTAACTATCAAACGAAAATTCTAGTCCTCCTTACTCGTGAGACTTCCTTTGTGAATTCTTTGAGTCTATCTCCTCCAAACCTTACAAAGTTCTCCCACTTCCTCCTCTTTCCCAGAACTTTCAAGCAATAACTTCTCCTCTCCTCTCAAAAATTTGGCAGCAATCCTTTCCCCTCCCACAGACCCATAGCTTCCCCTTTTTAATACTTCCCACACTCTTCTTCCCCTCTTCCTCCCTTCTTCTCTTCCTTTTCTTGTTTGCTTTTGTGTTTTGTTTTCAAAGGGGGAACGGTTCCTGTCCCCCTTTGTGGCAGCGCACGTTCCTCTCCCCGTTATCTTTTTGTTTTTTTTTTTTTTTTTGTTTTTGTTTTTTGTTTTTTCTTTTTTGAGGCCTACATTCCCCCCCTACAAAAATTTTCTCCTCGAAAATTAAGACGTACTCTCAAAAGATGATACAAATCCTTCATGGCATCCTTCCCTTCCCATGTAAGTCGCCCGTCTTGTTCATCCCAGAACAACTTTCACCATCTGACAGCTCTTCCTCTTGTAGTACTTTGGTGTTGCTATCTTCAATGCTTACCGCTGCTCTCCAATGTACGATCTTGACGAAGACGAATATCTTCTAACTCTATATTTGCGAAGGGTCGATACGTACTTCCGAAGTTGAGAAACGTGGAAGACTGGATGCAAGTTTGATCACTGAGGCGGCAAAGATAACTCGTACGCATAGCCCGATCTTCCTCAAGATCTGATAAGGTCCGATGATTGGGAGACAACTTCTTGGTGGTTCGAATGGCTCTCCCAACCCCGGGGTCGGATGCAGTCTAATGAAAACATGATCTCCTGCATCGAAACCTCCAAGGGTCTTCTCCTCTTAGTTGTCAGCTAAAGTAGGATTTCTGTCGACTCCTGGACGTCTTCAGCCTTTCTTGAATCAACTTCACCTTCTCAGTCGTCTGCTGAATGAGCTCTGGTCCTATTAACACTTTTTCCCCTTCCTGAAACCAACACAATGGCGTTTGGCATTTCCTACCGTACAGAGCTTCAAAGGGAGCCATTCCTATGCTGGCTTGGAAACTATTGTTGTAGGTGAACTCTACCAAAGGTAAGACTTCATCCCAAACGCCCATGTGATCTAGAACCACTCCTCAATAGTCTTCAGCGTCTGGATGGTCCTCTCGGACTGACCGTCGTCTGAGATGATAGGCCGAACTCATATGGAGTTTACTACCTACCGAGCTCACTTGTAATGATCGCCAGAACCGTAGAAAGTACATCTCGTGTCTCGGTCTGAACATGCTAGACGGAACTCCCCTTAGACAACAATTTTCCTTAATGTAAGCTTATCCGGTTCGTCATGGACCATTCTTCCAGATTGACTGCTAGGAATGAGCACATCTTCGTTAGTCGATCCACAATTACCCACATGGAATCATGATTTCCTGAACTTTCGAGGTAAGTGGGTCACGAAGTCCAATCGCAATGCCGTCCCACTTCATTCCTGGAATCTCTAACTGCTGAAGTAGACCGCCTGGCCTTTGATGTTCACCTTGGTTCGTTTGACCTCGTTTAAGGCATGATCCACAAAACGTGCGCATCAACTCTTCATTCCCGGCCACCAGAACGGACTCCTGAGGTCCTGAATACATCTTATCATACCAGGGTGTATGCTAAACGACTGTGGGTGTCCTTCCTCAAGAATCATCCCTTTTTAACTCACCATCATTCTGAATGCACGTCCCTACCTGTCTCGTATACACCGTCTGTTCCCGTGGTTGAACCCTTGGCCTGAGCTGTACCGAGTGCTTTCAAGATCTCTTCACCAACTCTTCGTCTTCTCGCTGCTTCATTCTGATCCGGTCAAATACGTCACTGGAGATTCTAAGAGTACAGCATTTAATAACATTCGGTTCAAAGTCGAACTGTAACCTTAGATCTCTAAAGCTCTCTACCAAACTTAACTCTCGGACCATCATGGAGGAGACGTGAACTACCTTTCTGCTTAAAGCGTCTGCTACAACATTTGCTTTTCCCGGATGGTAAAGTAGTTCAAAGTCATAGTCCTTCAAGAACTCCAGCCAACGTCTTTGTCTCATATTCAACTCCTTTTGATCAAAAAGATACTTGAGACTCTTATGATCACTGAATACTTGGAAAGTTGATCCATACAAGTAGTGCCTCCAAATCTTCAAGCAAAGACGGACTGCTGCTATTTTT